>JAQQSW010024184.1:0-10136 GCA_028646575.1 Pseudocheirus occidentalis | reverse complement strand
ATAACGTAAGGTGACGTGACGTGACGTGACGTGACGTGATGTAACATAATATAATATAATGAAAATGATTGTATTTGAAAGTCCAAGTATATTATGTATAACTTGTTATTACTTATAAATAGTTAAACTATACTAGTGAAGGACCTCAATTTACTCCTCTCACATCTGGATATATCTAACCATAAAATGAGCAAAAGTTAAGGGGATGAATAAAATTTTTGACAACTTAGATATGACTGGACTATGGGAAAAAATGAAAGGAATATATTTTTTTCCTCAGATTTACATAGTACTTCCACAATTTTTTTCCTTCAGAAATTATGATTTCATGTGATTGGTGCATATGTATTCAGTATTAATATTGCTTCCTTGTTTATGGCACCTTCTTTGAAAAGGTAGTTCCACTGAATATCTCTTTATTAGGTTTGCTTTTGCTTTTATTTTTTTCTGAGATGAATGAAAACCAAAGCAACAGAGTTTCTTGGCATTTAATAATCAATTTTTCAGTTAAGCTAGTTGATAATCAATAAATTGATGGTCAATGATTCCTCTCAGCAAACAAAGACCTCTACTGGAGATATTGAACGCCTAAATTATTTTCAAAAAAGGGAATGCTGCTGATAGAAGAAACCAACCCTTATAGGTGAACAATTAATGAGGGGGTAGAAATGTTAATGAAGAGGTGGACTACAAGTCTTCAGCTCCTTCTGCTAAGAAAATGCCTTAAATATGAGCTCAGCAACCTCCAGCAATCTGGAAAATGGAATCCATCTCTCCCCAGAATACTCTGGTTGATTTTCTCCTACGTGATCTAAGCTACATTAAACTCTAATGGAAGGGTATGATGGCATGGTTTTACTTTCTAAGATCAAGAATTCACTTAGATTATATTCAAACAGAAGTGAGTTCTTCTAGTAAGTTTGCATATGTTTGTATATACATGTGATCTTTCCCAAGATCAACATATTCCTCAAGGATTTGGTGAATTTAATCTATCAACGATATCCTTCACAATTGGCTGATTTACACGGGTTGATCCCTGAATAAGGAGATAAAGAAAAGAAAGTTTCATTCTAATTTAGTCATTGGCTATTAATATAATAGAAAATGATCATTTCTTTCATTATCACTGCCTTTTTTTAAAGCCAAAGCATAACTGTTTCTCTTTCAGTCCCTTATTTTTATTGTGTGTGTCTTTATTTCAAATGTATGTCTTAATTGTTGAATTTTGGTTTCTAATCCATTCTGCTATCCACTTCTATTTTATGGGTGAGTTCATCTTATTTACATGCACAGTTATGATTGTTAAGTGTGTATTTATCTCCATCCTATTACCTTCTATTTATATTTCTATTTTTTATCCCATCCCCTAATCTGTTTAATCTTTGTTTGCTTTATTTCTGTTCATCTATATTGCCTATTGCCACCATTCCCCTTTTCTCTTGTCTTTCCTGCTGTCACTTCCCTGTTGGATCAGATTATTTTCTACACTATATAGGTAGATGTATAAGTAGATAGTAGATAATTAGATAAGTAGATAGATACAGTTATACAATTGCTAATGTATTGCTATATATATATGTGCATATACATATATATTGTGTTTGCATATGTTTGTATATACATGTGTGTTTATTCCCCTTTGAACCAGTTCAGAAAGTGATCTCCAAGAATTAACCACTCCCTCACACTGTAAAATCTCCTTCCACTGTAAAATTTCCCTCTCTTTTATGTGAGATAATTATCCCCAATCATCATCTCCTTTCCTGCTTCTCATAGTATAGCCCTCTTTCACCTTTCCATTTTTTTCAGATTATAACAATATAATAGACTCATATCATTGCTCTCTATCTGTGTAGAAATCTTAAACTATCTTAAAAATTATAAAGTTATTGGGCATTGAATGTATCATCTTTCCATAGAACAATGCAAACAGTGTAACCTTACTAATTTCTTATTATTTCTTTTATGTTTACTAATGTATCTTGTGTCTTCTTTTCGAGTGTCAAATTTGCTACTCATTTCTGGTCTTTTCATCAAGAGTGTTTGGAAATCCTCTATTACACTAAATATTCATTTTTCACTCATATGATTTTACTCAGCTTTGTTGAATAGGTTATGCTTGGTTGTAATCCTAGATCCCTGGCCATCCAGAATCTTGTATTTCATGTCCATCATTCTTTTATAGTGATAGTTGCTAATTCGTGTGTGATCCTAACTGTGGATGCATGTTACATAAAGTATTTCTTTCTGATTGTTTGAATTTAAGTTTAGATATTTTCTTCAGTGAGTTGTTTTACCTCTTTTCATAATTGTCTTACTTTGCTCTTATTTCTTTTCCATTTTTTCCTCTACCACTCTTATTTGATTTTACAGTCCTTTAGTTGTTTGCTTCTTTTTATCTCTTTCCTTTTATCTTCTAGGAAGTCTTGTTGATTTTGTGTCTAATCAGCCTTTTCTTTGAGACTTTGCCTATATAGTTTGTGTTTTAGGCTTTCCTGGTACCATAGAAGCTTTTTGCAATAAGGTTCTTTTTCTTATTGCTGTTTGTTCACTTTTTCAGCTTATTTCTTGGTTGTGGACTTTATGTTAGATTCGGGCTCTATTTGGGGAGAGTAGTGGTCAGCCAGATTTTCTGAGCTTAGATTTGGGGCCTCTAGATTTTTAGTGCTTCTAAGGTGGTATGACCTAGGAAGAATTCTGGTAACTGTCCTCCCAGTCTGCATTGTGGCTCTTATGCAGATAAAGCCACCATTCCCACAAAAGATATAGACCATAACCACTCTTTTATACCCTGGAACTGTGATCAAAACTGGGTAATGGTTAAAGAAGCTACTGACTGCTACATGTTCCTGTATCCGGTTGCCAAGGATGTGAACATTGCTCCTAGGACCCAAAGTTAGTGCTGGTTCTTTTATGTGTGTTGCTCATCCCTAACTCCAGTTTTCATGACCCTCTTTTCTATTCTCCTCAGATGGAAGGAAATAAAATACTGAGACATTTTGTGTAATTCTACTCAGAATTCAGTTGGAAGTCATTTTTAAAAGTTTCCTATAAGATCATCTGGAAGAGTTCTGCAGAAATACTCAATTTACTCTGTTATCCTGGTTCTCTCCCCCCACCCCATATCATTACTTTCTATTTTTTCCTATAATTCAAAGTCTCATCAATTTACATTATAGGATTTATGGGGTGTTCCGGGAGGACTAATGTCTGTGCTGTGAGGACTGATTGAGCCTTTTAGGGGTTACTCATCCACCTTTGATGTCCATTTCTCACCAAATTATCACCTGTGATGTCAAAAAGCTATAGCATTACAGCAGTCACACCCTGGTAAAATTACCTTGGCAGATCGGTTAACCAGTTTCAGGGTAACCAATAGGCCTCAAACCTATTGGAGAATTAGAGAATGTCTACCACAAACATGAAAAGACTTCCCCCAGAGGAAAGGATGGATAAGAACAACTAGTTACATTAACCATGAAAGAAGTTGAAGCATGTACTATGGAGTGCTTGTTGATTGGTCAGATATTGAAGATATCAAGGTCATCTGCCGAATCCCAGGCCATCATTAGTCATCTTGGCTTTTATGTTGCTGCTGGACTTCAATGTCTCAGGAAGAAAGAGTGAGGCTGATGACTTTGTGTAACTCTGCCTCACCCAAATCCAGTTCCCAAGTAAGTCAAGACATCACCCTACAGTTTCTTTGGTCATCTTCAAATATAAAGAATGATAAACAATAATAAATTATATTGCCTACTTTATCAAACACTGAATTACTGAGTTCTATGGTTTCTTACTCTCCCCTGCATGGTCTGCTGCATTTATTTATCTTGTTTATGCAGTACCAGATAATTTTGATAATTACTGCTTTTTTAAATTTGAGGTCTTTAATGGCTATTCTCCCTTTGTCTCTTCCTATTTCCATCAGTACCCATGATACTATAGTTCTTTGTTTTTCTACATGGATTTGTTAATATTTTAGTGTGACCCCTTGACAATTGATTGGTATCACATTAAAAGTATAAATGAACTTTGGGCTTAACCATTTTTATTATACTGACCCAGTACAAATATGAGTCCTGAATAAGTCAACTACACTTATATTTTTCTTTATTTCTTTAAGGAGCACTTTGTAATTTAATCTAAACAAGTCTTCTCTATGCTTTGGGAGATCCAGTCCTAGATAGTATATGCAGTTCGTAGTTATTTGGAATGGTATTTCCCATCCTATTATTCCTCCTTCTATTTTATTATTATCTTGTGCAAGAGCAATTGATTTTGAGGGATTGTTTTATAGCTTACAGCTTTACTGCCTAGCTGCCAAACTTAAGAGAAGTCATATAAATTTGTTAGATTCCATTCTCTTCCCTTTTTTGAAAACAGGGATAGCAATTGCTCTTCTCCACTTTTGTGCATCTTTTATGATTTGGAATCTTTTAAAAAATAACTTGCATTGGTTCAGCAATATTTTCCATTTTCTATCAGAAATAACTGATCTAATTAATCTTGACTAAGGGACTTCAAGAGCATCTGAGTGTTCCTTACCATCTCCTTACTTATTTTGGATATCAACTGACTATTAGTTGTTTTTGTTCTGTCATTTCCAAAGCAACAGTCATTCTTTTCAAAGACAACTAAAACAATGTGAAAACTGAGTATTTTAACTATTTTTTTCAATTGCTATGGCTCCACTTACCCAACCAAAGGCCTATCCTTTCTTTGATTCTACTTTTCTCACATTATACTTTTAAAATCCTTGTTTCTTGTGCTTAGCTTCCCTCACCAGCTTCATTCTGACCAATTTTTCAGGACCATGCCATGTTCTACTATTCATCTTCTATTATCTGATCTTGCTTCCATTTTCTGTATTTCCTTTTGTAAAATCCAAGCAATTTAGTGAGTTCTTTTTGAGGCTCCATTATCCTCTTTAGACAATAAGCAATTTTCATGTTGATTGATTTTTTTTTCTTTTTGCCTTCAGAATTTCATACTTGAGCATTTCCTATCCCATCTGTGTTGAATTCCCCTGGAGCATTAACATCCATGGAATCCTGTCCATCTTTCTTCTGAATGAATTGAAATCTTCTTCCAAAAAATGTAATTTCTAAAATAAAAAATATATATAAAATGATGCTGTGTTTCCTTTTCTTTCTTTTTAGATGTAGTTGTCATTTTTTTCCAAGGTTCTTATTTCCAACTGAACAACCAATAATTCTCTGTGAGTAAAAATCAGATCTAGAGTAGAACTTCACATTCTTTTATCCAGTCTTTGAAGGAGGAATTTATTCAGTAGGGCAAGACAAAATGTGATGTATTTAGAGTCAAGGGAGATCTGAGTTCAAATCCTGGGTTCCACCTTTACTAGTCGTGTGAAACTGGGTAAGTTATTTAGAGTTCTAGTACTTGACTACCTATTATTTAAATCTGTTGTTGGAAAAGTATGATCTTTTTTAATAAATAATAATCTTTATATGTAATAAATAAAACATTTATAACAAAATTTTATAATAAAGCTGTAGACATATTGGACACGACAGAAGAGAAAAGGTCTAATGACCTCATTTCTTACAATTTTTTGGAGCTGATAAAACATTACTCATTTTGAAAAATTCTTTGGCATATTTTTTCCAGAAGAGTGTATGTTTGACCATAGAGCAGCAGCACTAACGAACGTGCATTCTGATAATAGGGAATGTTCTGCTACGTTATAAATTTATAATGTGGAGTCAAATGCTCGGTGTAAGTAGAAATAGAAGAGACAAATAGCAGAAGTGCAATTAGAGGAGATCTGGAAAGACAAAGACATGATATCTCAAATCCCAGGTATTCTAGATGGATACTGATGCCTTCAAAGTTGAAATGAAAAAGTTCAAAAATTCTCCACTTCAGTCAAATTCCCACAAAACTGGAAGAATCAGATAGAAAAACTCTAAGAATTTACCACCAGAATGATAAAATCTGAAGTAACTATGTCCCTATTTGTTCTTTTCTGGAGGTGAAGGAAGTATGAATCATGTAGGGATAAAGCTGAGAATTGAGGTGCAAGATATTACAACCATGTGTTTATATGAACCAGAGAATGACTCTACTACTCCACCTGTTTTTGATAATTATGTTTCCTGGACAAAATAATTTGTTTTTTTTCTTATTGGATGTATTGGTGTTTGAATGTTCTAATTAAAAATGTTTGTATTAGATGTGGGTCAAATGTAAACCATTGATAACTTCAAATCATTCCACTGAATCTGTGACAACCAGAGGTTATAGTTATGCAGAACATATATTTTGTAAATAAGTTATCATTTAAGCTATGAATTTTTCCCTGACATATTGCCACCACGAGTGCTACTTCAATATAAGAGAGTTATAAAATGTTCCCTTGATAATTTCAACTACATAAGTTAACCAATCTGTGAACATTTGGGGGGAACTTTTAAAAGCAACTCCACTGGATGAGTATCAATATGCCAATTAGCAAGTTATTAAGAAGGCTCAAGAGAACTAATATCCAATGACTGTTGCTATCACAAGGAGAATTTCTTGTACTAGAGATGTGCTTGGTTCCTCAAGATGCAACATAATATATGGACAGAGTAATTGAAGTGAAGTGAATAAGAAATGGATTCAAAAAGAGTCCCATATTCCTACAGGCAATGTGATTCTGGTCATGCCATTTAAATTCTCTTAATCTCAGTTTCATATCCTGTAAAGTGAAGTGGCTGAAATCAACATTTGCTTCCAGATGTAATCTTTTGTTTTTAATCCTATGAACTGGGCAATTGGTTTCACAGATGGGAGCTACTTAAAGATAATTTAACTGGCTCAATCCCTTAAGAGCACAGGATCTTCTGACTTAATTCATGCATTTGGATAAAATCATGCTAATAAACTCCCTTACACCTTTACACCTTTTTTTACATCTATATTTCCTCTAGAAAGATATTGGGAGCACAGCAGGGAGGGTTGAAGGAAAAATTCCCCCTATCACCACCACCATTATAAGAGCAATTAATGGATTACTTACAGCTAAAGCAACCGGAAGGTTATCCATAACCCAAGATGGAAGTCCCTAGACAAAGTATTTCCCAAAGCCCAGCTTCTTAATTAGAATACAGTGGGAATTTTTTGAGCAAATGATCATAAAAGCTATCCTTTTAGTTGCAGAATTAGCACAACCCTAAGGATGTACATTGTAGGTAACTCCAGAGTTTCAGACTTCAGGGATCTGGCCTTCTATTGAGAGAATGAACAGTTCTAGAGAAGGGTTTCTCTTGGTGAGATAAGAGGGTTATGCCATGTGGTACCAGTGCTGGAAGAAAAACAAAATTACAAGGGACTAAACTCATGATACACAGGACCATGGTTCACAGACTTGGTAGTACACTACTGGGTTGAGTTATTTAATTGGTATTCATCCAATATGTAGGGAATTGCATATCTAGAATATCCAAATGCAGTTCCCTTTCAACTGAGTCAAAGTTTTCAAAATGTCATATGATAGTGAAAGAATCTAGTAAAATATTAAGGAAAGTTTCCGAGTGTATTTCTTTCTATGAGTGTTAAAAACTAGATCACACTATGTGTCTCAGCAAGGAAAGAAGGAAGACTGAATTCTTCCTTGTCAAAAGACTCACCAGAATGGAGGAAAGAAAGTTTTCTCCATTGAAATGCCTAAATTCATTTTACTTTCAAAGAAAATTCAAATCAGGGAGTGGAACTGAACTTAGAGGACTTTAGGATACTGTGAGGGGAAATAGAATTAACAGACTAAGAGAAGTATATCGAATGTTTTGGTGTTTTCTGAGTCTTTTGTGTCTCTCGCTGTTTTGTAAGGTGAAATAAAGGTTACCCTGATTCAATATTTGAATTGCTATTTTAATTGCTTGTATAGAACTTTTTAACCATGCCTGTGAAAATCTAGAAATTCAGATTTCCCAGAGTTAACTCTGGTTTGATAACACAATGAGCTAAAGAGTGAATTTTTTTATTTAGCACCCCACATAAATCATCAGAGTCAAAGTTTGGAATGATCCTAAGCCAAAGGATAACTTGGGTAAATTGAATCTCTCTTATCCCTATTATACAATTGATGAAATTGATGCAAAAACCAAGAGTGATAAAAGCCACAGACAACAATTAGAAAGTATTGCAATAATCCAGTTTTGAAGAGAGAGGACATAAAATAGAGTCGTGAATGTTAGAGTGGAAAATAAGGATAAACATAAGAAATATTACAAAACAATTAATCCGTGTTGACTATTTCAATGATGGAGGGGAAGGAACAAGGAGGCATTAGTGACATGTGACTAGGAACATGTTGCTTTCAATGACCCTTGGAAAAGCAGAGGAAGCAGAGCCAGTTTGGTGAAGAAACTAACCAATCCTATCTTCCTGCAGATTTTTCTACTGAAAATTCATCAGAAAAAAATAGTCCATTGTCTATAGTACACTTGGAAGCTTATCTGGGACAATTTCTTTTTCAAAATAGTTAATATAAATGTCATTTCAGTGAGAAAGACTGACATAAGAAAGGAAAAATCCAGCTCTTCTTCACATAGGGTAGATGAGACAACTTTCCTAAGATCTCCTGGAGAAGCAATCTCTGGACAGGTATCATTCAAACTGGCATTGACACCATTCATTTCTTTTGCAGGAATGTTTTAGCTGATATAATTATTTTCTTATTGACAGTATCAATTCCTACTCTGCATAAGTTTCCATTATCATAATCAATCATAGAACAGCTTTTTTAGATGTATGATGATAACTTCTAAGGTTTTTATCTAGGTCAGAACTATAATGATTATATGTATTTTATTGAATGACTATTTTACCTTCAAGTGCCAGGAATTAAAGAAAAAGGAAGACCATATTCCTGGCCCTAAGAGTTAGAGTTAGGGGAGACACACATAAGATGATTTAAGAAGAATACAAGGCAGTAAAGAATCAAAGGTCAAATTGTGTAGTTCAAACTATGAAGTTTTGTTACATGAATTCAGATAAGAGAGGCATCACTTCCAATTTGGCGAAAAGGAAGTGAAATAATACTTAAATTAGCTACTTTATGTGATGATCATAATGTGCTTTGCAAAGCCTGAATTTCAATATATAAATGTAACCAGTTATAATTATAAGCTTAAGGAGAACAAGGATTGTTTTCTATTCCACTTCATATCCACTATTTTTTACTTTATTTTTATTTTTATTCTAACTAGAGTATCTCAAAAATGTATTAGAAGATGGAAGCTCCAAAAGATGAGGAAATTGTAGGAAAATCTGACTTTTCTGAGGCTCTCCCCCTAATTTTTAAGAATCCCCAAAATGTCTTTAAAGACATTTGTTTCAGGTTTTCAGGGAGGAGCCAAGAGGTTGGCGAAGAAGCAGCAAGGTCCTGCAGCTACCACACTGCCACCATAAACACCCATAAAATATGAGCCCAGACAAAGTCTAGGACTCTCAGACTCACAAAAATACAGAAAACACAAGTCTCGCTGAAGGCAGCTCGGCAGCAGGGGCTAATCGTGGTGGCAGGGAGCTGAGGCTGGCCCAGCCTGAAGCCGAGACCGTAGCCAGGCCCAGGCTGGAAGGAAGGAACCAGCTGAGCTGAGCCGAGCCATGCTGCAACCAGTCTGCAAAGAAGAGGATCTACAGCCTCCAGCACCTCCACACCTGACAAGGCATGAGGAACAGGGACAGGAGAGGGGCAGCTCATGCCGGAGCAGAGACTAGCCCAGCCCAAAAGTGCAAATATAGCCAAGCCAGGCCCCAGGGCAGCCAGGAGGAGCTGAGCCTCCCAAGCCACAGCTTCAGTCCACTTCAGAGAAGATCTAAAGCACCAGCCTGAGGGGATCTTATAATCCCCCAAACCAGGGTCAGAGACAGTTAGTGAAAGTGAAACTTTGAAACTTAATTTGGGGTAGGAAAAGCAGTTCAACCAATCTGCACCATGGCAAGGAAGCAGTGGGGGAGGGGAACTGCTGGAACCAGTGAGCCCCCACTGGGCTGCTTCAGAAGCCTTAGCCTGCAGACTGCACAGGGGAGCTGAATCGATTGATTAGGGCCAAGTGCTCTTGTGTTGAGAGGCCTGGATCCAGAGCGTTGTCTTGAGTGGTGGTCCTGGGGTGTGCTCTCAG
>JAQQSW010024183.1:0-10136 GCA_028646575.1 Pseudocheirus occidentalis | reverse complement strand
CATGGAAAAACAATAATAGTGACTTATGAATCTTTTATTAGTATGAGGGATAGGTGAAGGGAATTCAAATGTATAAATATGTATACCTACTCATATGTCTATATAGGAGGGTATATATGTGTATGAATACATATCTGAGCAAAAAAAAACAATAAATGATAATAAAAATGAAGTTACTACTTAAATCAATCTATAGATTTTGTGCTGTACTAAAAGGTCACATAAATTAAGGAAGAATGGATGGCTGTCTGTTTATGTTGTGGAAAGGGTCACAAATCTGATTTATGATGTAGCAAGAGATATTGGAAGCCCTTTAGTATGATGCCCCTTCCCTTGACACACTTCTCCAGTATTCAAATACATGGGTTCCTACACATGACTTCTCATTTCCCTTTGCTAGATTTTCTTAATGCATTTAATTTCCCTTTGCTAGATTTTCTTAATACATTTCTTAATGTAAAAAAGGTTTCCTCTCCCCTAAGTGTTTTTTTCCTTTAGGAGTCTTGTCCTTACAGAAGAAGCCTGAACTTAAATCATCTAATTTCTCTGACAGAGCTGGCAGAGATTCTTTCCTCTATCTTTATTCTGACTATAATGGTGTTGCAAAATGTGTATGTGTGAAGTACATGAAACAAGGATGGTGAAATCAAGACCAGAGGATCTGTCTGCCTTCTAAAACTTAAATGGATAACTTCTCAAGGATTATAAATTGCCTGCCTACCTAATGAAAAAATTGAATTCAGTTTACTCTAAAATCAATTCATACACAAATTCATATGTAACATGTTCTTAAAATGTTTCTTGGTGAATTGTCAAGCGGAGAGGGTCTTGAACTTGGGGACAGAAGATTGGAGTTTAAATTTTGCTTCCAACCTAGGAACTAAATAAACATAATTATAAGACATTTTTTTAATACAAGTAAAGTCAGATTAAAATAACTGGGGAAATAGTAATTGCCCACGGGTAGGCAGAGCCAATGTAATAAAAATAATAATTCTATCTAAATTAATCTACTTATTCAACTAAACTACTTCCAATTAAACTACTAAAATTATTTCATTGAGTTAGAAAAAGAATAACAAAATGAATTTGGAAGAACAAAAGGTCAAGAATATCAAAGGAATTAATTTAAAATGTAAAGTAAGGATGCTTGGCAGTACAAGATCTTAAACTATATTAGAAGTTAGTAATTATTAAAATTATCTGGTACTGGCTAAGAAATAGAAATATGGATCAGTGGAACAGAAGAGACATACAGTACACAGCAGTGAATGATTATAGCAACTTTGTTTTTGATAAATGTGAAGATTTAAGCTTTTGATATAAGAATAAAATGTTTGGTAAAAATTGTTGGGAAAACTAGGAAGCAATCTGGCAGAAATTGGGTATAGATCAACACGTTACACCACTTACCAAGATAAGGTCAAAATGGAGACATGACCAAGATATAAAGGGAAATACCATAAAAAAAAATAGGAGAACATGGAACACATTACCTCTCAGACTTATGCATAAGGGAAAATTTATGAATAAATAAGAAATGGAGAACATTGTGAGATATAAAATGGATAATTTTGATTATATTAAATTTAAAAAGATTTTGTGCAAATAAAACTCATGTAGCCAAGATTAGAAGGGAAGCAGAAAATTTGTGGAAAAAAATTTATAGTTTCCCAGATAAAGTTCTCAGATCTCAAAAATATAGAGAACCTTGTCACATTTTTGAGAATATGAATCATTCCCCAGTTGATAAATGGCTAAAGGATATAGACAGGCAGTTTTTTGATGAAGAAATCAAAACTATCTATAGTCATGTAAAAATGCTCTAAATAATTATTGAAAAGAAAAATTCAAATTAGAACAGCTTTGAGACATCATCACATACCTATCAGATGGGCTAAAATAATAGAAGGGGAAAATAACAAATGTTGGAGGGGATGTGGAAAAATTGGGATATTGATACATTCTTGGAACTGTGAACTGATTCAATCATTTTGGAGAACAATCTGGAATTATACCCAAAGAGTTATAAAACTGTGTATACCCTTTGACCCAGCAATATCACTATTAGGTGTGTTTCCCAAGGTGATTGGAGGGAAAGGAAAAGAATTCATATGTTCCAAAAATATTTATAGGAGCTCTCATTGTGGTACTAAAGAACTGGAAATTGAAGGGATACTTATCAATTGTGAAATGGCTAAACAAGTTGTGGTGTATGATTCTTATGGAATACTACTATACTATAAGAAATGATGAGCTTGTTTATTTTAGAAAATATGGAAAAGCTTGCATAAAATAATGAAAAGAGATATGAGCAGAACCAAGAGAATGTTCTTCATAGTAGCAGTGATACTGTTCAAAGAATAATTGTGAGTAACCAAATTGTTCTGAGTATTCTAAATACTCAAATCAACTATAAGGGACTTATGAAGGAAGATGTTATATACTTCCAGAGAAAGAACTGATAAATAGAAGTATGCGCAGTATGTTTTTATATATTTACAAATCTGCATCAAATGGTGACCTTCTCTAGTATGGGCGGGGAGGAAGGCGGGAGGGAGATAGTTTGGAACTTAAAATGTAATAAACAAACAAACAAAAAGGGGAAAAATGAAAAAAAAATTGCTTCCACAGTTTACTGTGTGCTCTTGAGCAAATCCCTTAATCTCTGAGACTACTTTGCCTCACTTTTAAAATGGGATCACATCAGCTCTGCCTACCTTACAGCATTAGTGTGGAAAACAAATAAAATAATGTGTATGAAAACACTTTGAAAACTCGAATGTGCTACAATCAGTGGTTCTCAACCTTCCTAATGCCCCAACTCTTTAATACTCATATGTGGGCGTATCTGCATGTGGGGGGACCTGCCGCCTGGAGACAGATAGAGGAGCAGTAACTCAGTTCCTAAGACCATTGGAAATATGTATTTTCCGATGGTCTTAGGCAACCCCTGTGACCCTTGTGAAAGGGTCGTTTGACCCCCAAAGGGGTCGAAACCCACAGGTTGATAACCACTGTATATAATTGCATGTTATTGGTAGTATCATTGGCTCTGCACCAGGGCAGCCCTTAGGGACTGGGGGAGAGAAAAGGTCTGAGGGCTCTAGGTTGAGTAGTCAAGTCATTGCTTTCCCCCAAGGGTTTCATTGTATATATAATAAGGGCTTTTTCGGGATCTTCTGTGCTAGTCTAAGACCAGAGTGCCCTCCTAACCTCATAAACCTTTATGCGAGAAAAAGTATCACAACATTGTTTAACCAGGGAGTCACATCACCTGCCCTCAAAGTGCTAGCTCCCAGTCTAATGAGAAGACATATGATTCCTGGTCTAGGAGTATTTTGGCAATGTTGTTTTAGGATCTGATCCCACCCTTGGAAGGCCCCCAAACTAAAGAGGGCCACTGGAGAATTGGCTAAAAACCAGGCATTTTCAAAGTGTTGCTGTGGCCAAGGCTCTG
The DNA here is from genome assembly GCA_028646575.1 of Pseudocheirus occidentalis. Classification (NCBI taxonomy): domain Eukaryota; kingdom Metazoa; phylum Chordata; class Mammalia; order Diprotodontia; family Pseudocheiridae; genus Pseudocheirus; species Pseudocheirus occidentalis. The sequence continues at coordinate 6,676 of JAQQSW010024183.1, read as the reverse complement.
TAGGGGTTTCAAAGAACTGCAGGACAAGTTAGGGAGTTTAGAGTCTAACGGGAAAGGAAGCAAATATACTTAAAAGTAATATATTACTATGTAATACCATATTGTTACAGTATTAAGAATGTAAAGTAGCATATAATGTGTTAAACGAGTCATAAAAATATAAAATGTCATGAAAATGTCTTTGCTTTACAGAGAGGCATGAACATGGGGCTAAAAAAGTTTATATTTTCTGCTCCTCACTTCCCAAACCTGCTTTCTCAACAAATCCTTGGTCTCAACTCATCAAAAAACTATTTTAGCTCCAGGCACAAGGTGCTAAATCTCAAAGAAAATTCAGTTACGTATACCTCCTTCCCACCCCTTTATCCTCAGTCCAGTACAATTAAATGCAATCCAATAAACATTTATTAAGCACCTCCAACAACAATGTGCCAGGCACTGTGCTAAGCACTAGGGATACTATTAATAAAAAGAAAGACAGTCCCTGCCCTCAAAGAGCTTATCATCTAATGGGGGGTGGGAGACAACACACAAAAGGAGGCAGGAAAGTGGGGAGTAGTGCAAAGGGGTACTGAGCACAGGGAATTTTGTTCTGTGGAGTTTCAACCAGGCAGAGTAGCAGATGCACAGAAGAATGCATCAGTCATTTTAGTGCTTTATAATGGAAGGCATTGGAAGGAGTTTGTTACTCCATTCTCCAGCTCTCTAAGAAGAGGGGAGAGGAGGCTGAGAGACATGGTATCAGTCAAAATTGGAGTCAGCAATAAAGTGGTGAGTTTAGAACTGACAAGCTTAATGAGAGAGGGACATCTTGTTCCCTGGAATTGAAGCCAGGCAGAGCAGCAGCAATGCTTATTAAGTGCTATATATAAAAAATGGTGCTAGGCACCAGAGATTACAAAAATAAAAATCATCTTTGCCCTCAAGGTGTTTGCATTCCTTTAGAGACATACAACATGTACATGTATAATCTGGGGAACCAGAGAGCAGTGAGATTGGTGGGGCTGGTGAATCAGGGAAGGTTTTATAGAGGAGGTGGCAATTGAGGTGAATCTTGGAGAAAGACATTTCTGACAGATGGATGTGAAGAGGCAATGAATTCCAGTTATGAGGGACGCTCTGTGGGAATACAGGAAGACAGGACATGGAAATTGAGTTCCAGGAACTAGTCAATTTGGCTGAGAAACAATGCATGAAAGGGAGAAAAGGCTGGAAAGGTAGATTGAAGGCAGATTGCAGAGAACTTTAAAAGCCAAATTAAGCAATCTGTATTTTACCCCAAAGGCAACAGAGAGCCACCGAGCAGGGGAGTGACAGGCAAGACTTTTTTTTTTTTAATATTTAAGAAATGTTGTTATAGGGGCAGCTAGGTGGTGCAGTGAATAGAGCACTGGCTCTGGAGTCAGGAGGACCTGAGTTCAAATTTGACCTCAGACACTTAACACAAAACTAGCCATGTGACCTTGGGCAAGTCACTTAACCCCAATTGCCTTTCCTTCCCCCCTCCAAAAAGCAAAAAAAAAATGTTGTTATTGATACCAATTGTTTTTATATGACTATGCTACTCATTTGATTATCTTGTCACAGAAAGAACCATATTATTCTTGTTCAGTTGTTTCCAGTCATGTTTGACTCTTTGTGACCCCATTTAGGGTTTTCTTGGCAAAGATACTGGAATGATTTGCCATTTCCTTCTTCAGTTTATTTTATAGATGAGAAAACTGAGTCAAACAGGGGTAAGTGACTTGCCCAGGGTCTCACAGTTAGTGTCTGATGCCAAATTTGAATTCAGGTCTTCTTGACTCCAGGCCTGAAACTGTATCCACTTCACCACCTTGCTACCCTGGGGGAAACACACCATACTTTTACTAACTGCCATGCGATATGTAACTTCTAGGAGAAATCATATTCATACATACCAACCTGGAAACATGCTGAAAATTTACAGCAAAGGGAATGTGACTTTGGCATCTTTAAGTGACTTGGACTGATGGTCATATATATACCACTGCTAAATCTTGGCACGGGTTTCTGTTTTTTAACCTCTTTTCTGGGATTTCCCCTTCCTTTTTCCTTCTCTAGTTTCCCGTTTTCAAGTTTGTTGAATTCAATAAAGGTTGTCCCAAAGTCTTAGTTCTATATTACTATTATACCGCTTAGTGTGCTCTATCTAGCACTTCTTAAACGGCGACTTGTGATCCCAAGGTTCCTGAATGCCCAGTGACCAAAAATCAATTAAAAATCAAACATAATGAATTTGAGATGTTTCCCCATTCACTTCCCATGTTGTGTTGCACAACTTCACTGCAGCCTTGGTTCTCAACAAAAAGCAGGTTCACTTTGCACTGCATGTGCCCTCAGGCCACACAATGCCAATGAATGCAAACAAGACACGTAAGGGGTCATGAGTGGAAAAAGTTTAAGCCCTGCATCAGTACTATTTCACTCGGTAATCTGATTGGTTCACAAACTAGGTGCTATTTTCAATTCCTCACTATTTCTCACCTCCCGTATCTATCCTGTTACCAAAGCATGTTGACTTCACTTTTGTAGCAGTGCTCAGATATCCCACTTTCTCTTCTCTGATGTTGCCACCATCTGGGTACAGTCCCTTTATCATCTCATACTTGGACTATTGCAATAGCTTGTTAATGCCTGCCTCAAGTCTCTTCCTCCTCCTCAACTCCTCTCTTACCCCCTGCCTCAATTCAGTCAACTGCCAAAATGATTTTCCTAAAGCTCAGGTCTGACCATGTCACTCTCCTCCTCATTAGACTCCAGTGACTCCGTATCACTTCCAGGATTAAATACAAAATCCTCTGTTTGGCATTCAAAACCTTTCATAAAATAGCCCTGTCCTGTCTTTCCAGTCTTCTTATATTTTACTCCCCATTACATACTCTTTGATGCAGTGACACTGACCTCCTAGCTCTTCTCTGAACAAGACATTCCATCTCTTGGCTCTGTGCATTTTCTCTGGCTCTCACTCATGCCTGGAATTCTTTCCCTTCTCATTTCTACCTACTGTCTTCCTTTGAGTACCTACTAAAATCCTCCTATGGGAAGCCTTTCCTAACCCCTCTTAATTTGGGGTGCTTTTCCTCTTTGAATTATTTTACTAGGGGTGGCTAGGTGGTGCAGTGAGTAGAGCACCAGCCCTGGAGTCAGGAGGACCTGAGTTTCAATCAAGTCCTAGACACTTAACACTTACTAGCCATGTGACCTTGGGTAAGTCACTTAACTCCAATTGTCCTGCCCTCCAAAAAAAAAAAAGAGAATTATTTTGCTATTCATCCTGTGTATAAACTCGTTTGTACATATTTCTTTGCTTTTTGTCTCCCCCACTAAAACTGTGAGCTCCTTGAGGGTAGGTAATGCCTTTTACCTCTTTTTTTTTTATCCCTACTGCTAATGCCTGGCACATAGTAGGTGTTTCATAAATATTTATTGGTTGATTGACTTTTAACTTTTAGTAGCTTAAATAATAGCTTAAAACTGGACTAAGACTTTTGTTGTTATTTGTTATTTTAAAGATATCTGCATAGTATTTTGAGCTCTGGATTAATAAAGTGCTTTATAAACTCAACAAACAAATGTTGCTTTATTGTAAACAATCCTTTGTTTTATGATGATAATCATATTTGATTAAAGGATATATTATCAATAATAGTGATTTTTCCCCATCCATATTAGGCCTGAAGTTGACAGGAGAGAAAAGCAGTCAGAAATTAGAATTAAGATTTAGAATCTTTCTTCTGTTTATACTTCTTTTATAGTGGCTTGCCATAGAGGGAAAAGGGGGAGAAGAAAATTTGGAATTCAAGGGATTGTGGAACTGAATGTTGTAAACTAAAAGTAAATAAATAAATTCTAAAAATGCAAAGAGACTGGATTTGGGCTTAAAGGACTTTGGTTCAGATTGTCTCTTATAGTCTACCACCTGTGCAATGTTGGGCATATTGTCCAGTCTCTCTTGTCCTAAATTTCCTCATCTGTAAAGTGAAAGGATTGGGCTTGATGGCCTCAATGGTTCCTTCCAGCTCCTAATCTATGATCCTATCACTCAAGGTTCCCTAACTCCAAATTCACCCCTCTTTCATTTAAAAATAGTAATATCTTTATAACACATGTAGTCACCATCAATAAAAATAAGCAATCAAATATATAAATATGGTTTTTTAAAAAGGCTAATGGCTTAAGTAAAAGTTTCTGTTTTCATGAGAGGCTTTCACAGATTGGTTTCTTTCTAGTAAATAGGAGGGGAACACAGCCACTTTCATTTACTGAATTTGGAGCTGATATGCATTGTTAAATCTTAGAATCAGAGTATGTCAGAGCTGGAACAGACCTTACAGATAATTTAATCCAAACTTAATCACTTAAGTCAATCAAAAGACATTTGCAGAGTGATATAATGAATAGAGGGCTTGCCTTGGAACAAGGATGATCTGGGTTCAAGACCATTCCCTGACATATACTGACTTTGTGACCTTGGGTAAGTCAAGTGCTCTAGGTAATTCTCTAAGACTATAAACTGCAGAGAAGATGCTGTCCTGCATTGATAGAAGGAGTTTTTTCATTAGGAGTTCCTTATACCAATAAAATTAGAGATCCATTCCTTATTCTTTATCAGTAAGTATTAGACATACATTTTGAAGATATAGGAAATGGATTGAAGAGAAGTAACAGCTGGTTGTTGTCTTTGTTATTGTTCAGTTGTAATCCTGACTCTTTGTGATCCTGTTTGGGATTTTCTTGGCAGGAATATTGGAGTGACTTGCCGGTTCCTTCTCTATCTCATTCTACAGTTAAGGAAACGGAGGCAATCAGGTTTAAGTGACTTGCCCCAGAGTCACATAGCTAGTATCTGAGGCCAGATTTGAACTCATGAAGATGAGTCTTTCTGCCTCCAGGCTCAGCACTGTATCCACTACACCACCTAGCTGCCCCAGTCAAGTCTAGAACTCATAAAAACATAAAGGGACTTCAAAGATCATTCACCTAGTTTAGTTCCCCTTTACACTTCTTAAAAATACAAATAAGGAAACAGACTGAGAGACAGAATGTGACATAGTAGAAAGAGCGCTGGAACCAAAGTCAGAGAATATGGGTTGGAATCCTGTTTCTGCCACTGATGTGACAGGTATGATTTAGGGCATCAGATAATCTCTCTGGGCCTCAGCTTCCATATTTGTAAAGTGAGATAGTTGGGACAAATGACCTCTAAAATCTCTTTCAGTTTTAAATGGATTATATAATTGATCTGCCCAAAGTCACTTCATGGTAAGTGTCAGAACTGGGGATTCTACGTGATGTCAGATTCCTAATCATGTTACCTTACTTTCCCACTACATTATATTATACTATCCTCTAGGGGTGAAGGTTCATAAAGTAACTGATTTATTTTGTGTCCATCCCAGTCACTGACTTCCAAAATTCTTTGAAGCAGCATGTCATTTGGACTGTGAACTTTGTCTTTCATGGGTAGCTTTTTTCTTTGCACCTCATAGTGTCTGGATTGTAACTGAAGCCAGTTTTTTTGGTTTTTTTTTTGTATTTTTTTTTCTGGCAGCAGAAAACCCTCCAATCTCTGCCACTAGGTGGAACTACAAATCTCTCTATATTTTCCTTAGGTCCTCGGATACATTGTGAAGGTGAGGAAGGAGCCCACAGACTATTTCTCTCTAGCCTGTTTTGTGTCTGACTTACTGATGAACACCCTCTCCCCCAACCCAGCAGGTCCTTCTGTTCTTTTTTCTTCTCTCCCATTAAAATCCACTTCCAGGGAAGATGCTGAAAAGCCCTCAGTTCAACTGTTAGATGAAGTTTGATGACTTACCTCTCTTCATGGGGAAATTTGCATTTGGACAGGTGACAATGCCTTAAGTTGCAGAAGCTAATGTTGGAAATCCAGCCATCAACAGATCAGGTGGAGAGAAGAGAAGTATTCAGATGGACAAGGTGGGGTGGTGGTGTTCTTGGTGTCCCTGAAATCATACTACATAGGATAGCTACTTGTTTCAAGGAGGGATAGATAAGGGGAGATAAGAATACAACATTTTGTTGTTGTTCAGTCATTTCAATCATGTCTGACTTTTTGTGACCCCTTTTGCTGGTTTCTTGGCAAAGATACTGAAGTAGTTTGCCATTTCCTTCTCTAGATAATTTTCCAGATGAGAAAAGTAAGGCAAACAGGGTTAAGTGACTTGCCCAGGGTCACACAGCTAGTAAGTATCTGAGACCAGATTTGAACTCATGTCTTCCTGACTCCAGGCCTGGCACTCTTATCCACTGTGCCACCCAGCTGCCCTGTTGCAAATTCAGCATGTATCCAAATAAATAGATAAACATGAAATAGATCCAAAATAATTTTGGAAGAGGGAGTTAGTATTTGGGGGGATCAGGAAGGGTTTCATGTAGGAGGTGAAACTTGAAAGGAGCTAGGGCATCCAAGAGTCAGAAATGAGGAAAAAAGGTGTTCCAAGGATGGAGGACAGCCTGGACACAGGCATGGAGACGGGGCCTTCTATCTTTATTTGCTAAAATCTGGGGAAATTACAAGTATAGGAATGGAAGCATAATTAGCATAGAACGTTCAATAGGCAGTAAGGCTATTTCTGACCAGAGTGAAAGGTTTGTGTTAGGGCACAAAAAGAAATAAAATTAAAAAGGTGGG
>JAQQSW010024182.1:0-10136 GCA_028646575.1 Pseudocheirus occidentalis | reverse complement strand
AGAGCAGGGGAGGGGCTTTATAGTGGGATTGCTGTTTTAGGGTTGGGGCAGGGGCAAGATGGGGAGAAAATTCGTAATTCAAAAATGTAATGAAAATGAATAATGTAAACAAGAAAACAAATAAAAAATAAATTATTTTTTAAAAAACACATATATGACACATTGATTTTTAAAGAGAAAAGCTCTAAGGCTCCATTCATTGATAATTAACATGGTACTTAAATGTATTCGTGGATTTGAGAATATTCATACTTGAAGTTTGTGTAGAAACCTAAAACAATAATGTCATGCAAGATATACCTTTAATTTCACTTGCCAGATAAAAAAAGAGTAATTATTATAAAGCAAATGGAGGAGGGGAATTTCTTTGAATGGTTCTAAAAATAAATTGTGATTTTTTTAATGAATTTTGCTAATGACATTATTTAGACGATTGTTATCAAGCCTTTTCTTCCCAGATCTCATTTACCTTATTCATCTTATTACCTTGTTTTGCTTTGCAGAAGTCTTTTCAGTTGATTTTTTTAAAAGATTGAAAATCGGATATTGAGTGCTTTGCATTGCAGGAATTAGATGGTCTGCATCCTCTTACCACAAGCATGTATGAATAGAGATCTTGGTGAAGGAGATACACACATCAATGTGATTCCAGAGTAGGACAGAAAAGGAAAAAAAAAAAGCAGGCCCCCTTAAACTAGAAATCTCTTTATCTTGTAAATGGCAAAAAGACAAAGGTATGCTTCCTGATTTATTTTTTTCCTCAGTGGCCCAGTATTTATAACAGGTGTTACTCTCTGATCTAAGTAGAAAAATATAAATGTAATGTGGCTATGAAATAATTAATCCAATTTCCATGTTTGGTTTCTCCAATATCTCATTATTTTACAGTCATGCCTCATATATTTCTACTTAGAACGCACCATCATTTGAACTTAATAGGAAAAAATGGACTGAATTTTGAGAGGTAACTAAAGCCAAAAAGTAAATTAAATGAAAGCATTCCAGGCAATGAACAAATTCTTTAGTGTGCTGAGATTTTTGGATTCAAAAATGTATCCCAAGATTAACAGGCTTTCCTCTAAATATTTCCCTAATGAACCCTTAAGCTGAAAGTGTCTCCAAGTAAATTCATTTTTTTTATTAAATGGCAATAATACTCATCTAAAACAAATGAAATATCTATTCATTTAAACTTTGTTGGTATTATTTGTTCATGGGAATGCTCAGAATAACAACTGAGGCATGATTTAGGGGAAAGAGCATGGAGTCTGGAGACATTCACAACAATCTGGCTTCTGCCATTGTAAAGGTATATGATCTTTAACAAAGCCATTTCAAGTCTCTGAACCTCAGTTTGTTCATACATCAAATAAGGATGTCAAGACCTACCTTGAACATATCCCATGGTTATTGAGATGGCTAAATAAATCAATCAACAAATATTTACTTTATTATTTCAAACAAAACCATGAGCTCAATAATGGAAGCTTCCCTTTAGCAGTGCATGCACAAATCCTAAAGGTGAAAAACTATTTTCCATATCTTTTAATAAATCCTCCTTTCAGGATCAGCCTAACCTTTACTTATCCATAAAATGAGGATAATAATAGCACCTAACTCTAAAAGTTGTTTTGAGGAGGGAAATGAGATAATATTTGCAAAGCACTTTGCAAACCTGAAAGTGCTCTACAAATGTGAGCTATTGTTATCATTGCCAAACACACTGGACCTTACTTTCTTGATCTCTTACTATTTCACAGGTCTCACTATAGAATTCTTTCAGGCCAACTCTTATCCCTTCCTTTCACTATATGACCAACCTACCACCTTTTATGATCATACATTTCCCGGTTGAAATCCCCTCTGCCTGACATAGGAAGTAGAGGGCCAGCTTGGAGTGAGAAAGAATGAGCTTCAAGTCTTGCCCCTGTTATCACACATTCTATTTAGCGATAACCATAATTATTGGGAAATATTTATTCTTTTGGTTTTGCCCTTGGTAGATTGGTAGACCATTCTCTTCTGAGTAGTCATGGATCTCATTAAGGAAACCCAAGTAGTCTTGTGGAATTTGCTGCAGTCAGTACATTTTCGCCCATGTATGGGAACATCTGGATGACCTCAACATCTGGAAGGTCTCCATTAGTACTCTCAGAAGGATATCATCCATGACACTATCCAAGACAAGTTGGTGAGCATCCAAATCCCTCTTATTTTATGCCAAATTTGATCTTGATAGTCAGAGGATAATTAAACAATCATTATCTCTGTGTTATATCTGTGAAAGAATCTTGTATGATCTTAAGATATTCAAGAAAGTCTCTTTTTTTCCTCTCCAGCTTCAAACACTTTTAAAAATTCAACAAATAAAAGACTCAGCACTTTCTTATATTCTTCACACCTTTTAGCTAATTGTGTGACAATGAAGATATTTCACAATGTCTTCTATAGAATATTGTCTAAGAGAGCCTTTTTTTAAAAAAACTTTTATTAACTTCTTTTGTTTTTTATTTTTGGAGGGCGAAATTTAGGGCAATTGGGGTTAAATGACTTGCCCAAGGTCAGATGGCTAGTTTTGTGTTAAGTGTCTGAGGCCAAATCTGAACTCAGGCCCTCCTAACTCCAGGGCCAGTGCTCTATTCACTGACCCACCTAGCTTCCCCACACATGTACGTTTCAAAAGTACTTTATATCTCTTTTACATAGCAATCCATCAAAAGCAACTAGAATGGCTGACAAAGCAAAGCTAGCTGTAATAATAACACTATATAACATAAGAAGATAAGGCCTATATATGATACTACTTAACCATAATTAGTACATACCATAACCATAACCATTAGTACATTCAAATATGAAAAAAGAACAGAAAATGCTATAACATGAACATAAAACAAATGCAAATAACATTAAAATAAAAAAGAAGTATATTTGAATACTTAGTGATCATTGTTGTTCATCATTCTTGAAGAAGACCAATGACATCAGCATGGTAATATGTTGATTTGCAAGTGAATTGGATTTAAGTGCAGTGGAGCTGTGCAGAGTCATCTATCTCACTCTCTCCTCCAGAGTCATTGGGGTCCAGTGGCAATACATAGGTCAAGATGACTTGCAAAGGCCCTGCTCAGTAATTTACATGTACAGAAGTATGTAATTGCATGTAAGATGCATTTCACATGGGTAATATCTAGTACTGTCTCCTGTATATACTGTTAATACATACTTGTCTTATTTTAGTTTTGATGGTACCAAGACTGATTACCTAAGATGAGAGAAAAAAATCACCTTTGCTATTTCAGAATGCTGAGTTTTGTGTTTATACCACATAGTTAATAGATTTTTAATTTGCCCTAGTTTATCTTTGCAAGAGTTTTGACTGAGGGTAGGAAAGCAACTTTGACTAAAAAGATCAATTGTGTGAGTTCTCTCCTCACTGGAGGAGTTCAATGCCCCATGCCTGCATGAGTGACAGGTCAGAGTTAGAGTGAGTAAAAGAGAGGAGAGATATACCCTTACATCTCTTTGGGGGCTTCTGTTTTCCAGCTTTGAGGGAGATATGTAATAACAAATTTTCTTTGGGTTGATGAAGGGAGAAAAAGACCCTGGGAAGAAGGTAACATGTAGAATTTCAATCATGTCTCTAATTAGGCCCTTACACAGAAAAACCTTGTTAGGATTTCCTTCTGGATGATATTTGAAACTCTATTGGTTGAACTCTATTACCTTGCTCCCAGTGGGAGAGCTCATTCAATTTAAATTGTCTAGTATATATTCTCATATGAATACTTTCCCTGACTTTGATTTTGCTCTCGACTTAGATAAACAGCATTCTTTGCTTAAAAAGATAAAAGAGAGGCAGCTAGGTGGTGCAATGAATAGAGCATCGGCCCTGAAGTCAGGAGGACCTGAGTTCAAATCTGGCATCAGACACTTGTCATACTTACTAGCTGTGTGACCTTGGGCAAGTCACTTAACCCCAATTGCCTTGCCTTCCCCCCTCCAAAAAAAAGAAGAAGAAGATAAAAAGAAAGTCAGCCCTTGCCCTCAGGGAGCTTACATTCTAAGGGAGAAATGCAACATGCAAAAGGAGACTAAAAGTTGAGGAGAAGGATGGTTTTGATGACAAAAAAGAGTCAAAAGGGGCACAGGAGTGAATGAAAGGAAGCAAATCTAGACTCCTCCAAAAAGTAGAGGCTCCAAATGGAAATCATTAATAGGAGAAGATGGACACACCTGGTAGAAAGAACTACCAGGATGAGTAGGCTTTTCTAGGATGGGAAAGCCCCAGATACTGAGGAGGAAATGGTCCAGAGAAACTTAAATATGCAAATACAGGTATTTTGTAGGTCTCTAGGCACTTTGGGGTTCCTTGTTGTGCCACTGTTTCACATAGATTTATATGGGTTAAACTTCTGAAAGAAATGGGGATAATTGAATCAATGTATTTACCTTTACCCATTTTTTTTCATTTTCAACATTAACATCTTATTCAAATGAACAGATGGGTAACTGGGTACATGACGAATTCCCAATACCCAATCTCCATTCAGTCTGTTATAACAAGGCAGTCGTGTTTTCCCTCCTTAATTCATTTCCTATCTCACTCTCCACAGAAGATATTATAAGCCTTATCATCCTTCCTCAAACCCCTCACATTTCTTCCTTCCTCCTCCTTCTTCTTAGCTAAATAACTTACCCTTTGCGGAAAAAGAAATAATAGCTTTTGCCATGAGCTCCCTCCTCTCCCCATCTCTTCATCTCAAAACCTCTTTACGTCATTTCTCATTCATCCCTTCCCTTGCCTATAACAGCCTCCTCCCTATTCCCAATTCTGTTCCTTTTCTTTATATACCCATTCATAAAGGTTCTGCTAAAGTCCAGTCTTCCAAATGAAGCTTCTCCAGCCCTTGGTGGGCACATTATTCCCTTAATCATTTCCTCTGGCATCTGACAAAGAAGATCCCTTCTCCTTGCCAAGGCCAAGTATCTTCTACAAAAAACCTTTCTTGAGTCCTTGAACTGCTAGTGCTCTCCCTCCCAAACTACCTTGTTTTTCACTCTTGTGTGTGTGTGTGTGTGTGTGTGTCAGTGTGTGGCAACATGGTGGCACAATGGACAGAGTACTGTGCCCAAAATCAGGGAGACCTGAGTTCAAATATGATCTCAAACATTTATTAGCTGTATGACCTTGGACAAGTCACTTAACCTTTGTTTGCCTCAGTTTCCTCCTATGTAAAATGAAAATGTTAACACCACCTACCTCCTAGGACTGTTGTGAGGATCTAATAAGATAATAATTGTGAAGCATTTAGCACAATGTTAGCTATTATTATGATTCTCAAGATAAGTCAAGACATCACCCATCATCCTCTACTTTACCCTAGAATTGTGGTATCATTGGTCCTCTTTGAAAATGAAGGATGAACAACAATTATTATTATTAATAAAAATAACTACATGCTTGTTAAATTTATACTAATATTATACATACATATATAATTTACTTGTCTCCCCATTAGAATGGGAAATTAATTGTGAGGGGCAGTTCTTTCTCTGTATTTTTATATCCAGCACCTAGGACAGTGCCAAGCATATAGTAAACACTTGATAATAAATAAATAAATGATGCTTGTTGATTGAGAGACTGATGGATTGGTGACTAGGGTGAGTTAGATATAATGAGTGCTCACCTATGAGTACAATTTTACTTTTCACGTGAGGACTGAGACACACACAAATAAGGGAGGAAGAGGAGCTTCTGAGCACAGCACAGTTCTAAGAAGATTAGTCCCTAATGATCATGTTTCTTTGGGAGAACAACTCTCACTCTTCTCTTTAAGCCTGATGCACTGAAAACATGTTATAGAAGTTTTCTTTCCTCTGTGTTCATAAGAGTGAAGTAGCCAAACGATAGCAATTGGAACAGAAAAAAACAGTAATAGTCATAAAAACAAAGACAATTTCACAGATAAAATCTGTTTTTGACTGTAAAAGCTATAGTGGAATGGACAATTCCAAGCACAACTCTGTTTTGCTTTGTTTTGTTTTGTTTTCAAGGTAGAGCCTGTTAACTCCAGACTTTTCAAATGTTTATGGCTACCAAGCAGTAATAAGAAGTGTTTCCCAGCCACCAATTCGTAGACTGGCAGCAGTTTGCAGCTAATTTGTATTATTCCACAAAACATTTACTACCAAAGGTTTCTAAGCTTCCTTCTGGAACAGAGACAAGTCATATGACTAGCTTGACTAACAAAGTGTCCCTTCATGGCAAGGCTGAGGCTTCTCCAACAAGTATTTGAAGTCTAGAAGCCCATGGAGAGAAGTCAAGAAATATCATATAGAAGTAACAATCAATTAGCAGGACTAAGAGTCTAAGCTAAAGGTCCAATAGCAAGTACAGGGTCAATAGGTATCAGGAGAGTTTAAATAAGAAATCTAGAGTGATACCAGAAGAATAAAGATGCATTTGATTTTAGTCAGAGCTAATTTTCTGCTTTTGGCAACTCTCCCAAATCTCTTGCCTTCTTACTGGCTGTCCCCCACCCCTGGAATACAATTCCTCCCCATCTCTACCTCTGGACTTCCTTCCAAAATCAAATGAAATCCACCTTCTACAAAATGGTGCTTCTCATTCTTCTCTTACCTTTGCCTTACCCCCATTGCTAGTATCTGCTCTCTAACATTACCTCCCATTTACCCTGTATATGGCTTATATGCCCATAGTTGTTTACATGTAATCTCTCCCTTTAGTATGTGAGTTCCTAGAGGGAGGAACTGTATTGTTTACTTTCCTAGTGTTCCCAAAGTTTGGCAGAGTGCCTAACATACAGTAGACATTTAATAAGTAATTGTTGTTGATAGTGAGAATGATAGTCTTTATTTTGCTTTTTATTGGAGGGGAGGAAGGCAGGGTAATTGGGGTTAAGTGACTGGCCAATGGTCACATGGTTAATAAGCATTAAATGTCTGAGGTCAAGTTTGAACTTGGGTCCTCCTGTCTCCAGGGCTAGTGCTCCATTCGTTGCACCACCTAGTTGCCCCAAGAATGATGGGCTTTTGAAAACATGTGTTTTTATGTTCAGACTTATAAGATCAGACTAACCCAGGGGTAGGGTACCTGTGGCCTCAAGGCCATCTGTGGCCTAATAGGTCCTTGGGTAGGGCCTTTTGCCTGAATCTATGTTTTGCAGTACAAATGCTTTTGTTAAGGGGAGTTCTTCTGTGAAGTTTGGATTCAGTCAGAGGGCCACATTTGAGGACCTAGAGGGCCACATGGGGCCTTGAGGCCACAGGTTCCCCATCCCTAGACTAGCCTTTTCTATTTCAAGATTCCTAATGAAAAGACCATACCTGAACAGAAAATTTGACTTTCAAATACAAGATGCAAAAGAAATATAAAAAGGGAAATAGGAAAGGGAAATCATAAGTGATTTGATAAGGTCAAACTCTTTCTGTTCCTACATGAGAAAAAGATATTTATTACTCCTAAAAACTTTTTCATTATTAGGGCAGTTAGAAGGAATATACATAGACAGAAAGCAGAGGTTGAATTGAAGGTGATAGTATGATTATCTAAAAACATAAAATTAAGGGATGAGAAAGAGGGGTGCACTGGGAGAAGGGGAAAGGGAGAGGTAGAATGGGATAAATTATCTGACATAAAAGAGGCCTGAAAGAGCATTTATAGTGGAGGGAAAATGGGGGAAGCAAAGAGGGGAGCACAGGAGCCTTATTCTCATTGGAGTTGGCTTAAAGAGAGAATAATATACTCACCAAGTACAGTCTAGAAATCTACCTTACCATACAGTAAAGTAGGAATGGAAGGGAATAAGCGAAGGAGGGAGATGATAGAAGGGAGGCAGTTTGGAGGAGGTAAAAATCAGAAGCAAAATACCTTTGAGAACAGACAGGGTAAAAGGAGAAAGAGAGAATGGGATAAACAGGAGGAAAATAGGATGGAGGAAAATACATAGCTGGTAATTATTACTGTGGAAAAAAAATTTAGTTCCTCTAAAGTAGACTTCATTTCTCAGACATATAGAAAATAGAGTCAAATAGAAATAAGAGCCATTCCTCAACTGATAAATTGTCAAAGGATATGAACAAGCAATTTTCAAAGTAATCAAAGCTAGCTATACTCATGTGAAAAATGCTCTAAGTGACTATTGATCAGAGAAATAAAAATTAAAACAACTCTGAGCTACTACCTCACACCTGTGATACTGGCTATTACAACAGAAAAGAAAATGACAAATGTTGGAGGGGATGCAGAAAAAAATAAAACACTAATGTACTATTGGTGAAGTTACATACTGATCCAACCATTCTGGAGAGCAATTTAGAACTATGCCCCAAGGATTATAAACTATACATACTGGCCAAGATGGTGGAGTAAAAGTAGGAACTTATTTGAGCTCCTGCTCTAAATACCTCCAATACATATAAAATATGACTCTAAACAAATTTTGGAGCTACAGAACCCACAAAGTAACTGAGAGAAACAAATCTCCCACTGAAGGCAGACTGGCAGGAAGACAGGAAAGGTTCATCACACCAGATTGGGAGCCAAGTGCAGTCCTGTGTCAGACATGCTAGCCCAGTCTTGTAGCCCAGACCAGCCAGAGCAGACTTCAGGAGAGTGAAACATCAACAGCTGTGGTGGTTTCCAGACCTCTCAACCCATAAACACCAAAGAAAAGTAAAAAGTCAGCAGATAACTTTGTTGGAACTAGGTGAGAGAAGATTACTGTCCGGCTCCTGCCCCCAGAGTGGCAGAGGTAGCAAAGGTGTAGCGGCTGCAGCTGATGCCATATGGCTCTCGCCAGAGCTCCTGACCTACAGATCATAGGGGGACCAAGCAACCATTCAGAGGGTTCTCACTCTTGTTTTCACCTGCTTGGATCTGGGTCTTGGGTGGTGGTCCTGGGGGGAGGAACCCTACTGTGCCAGAGCTTGTGGTGGCTGTAGAGAAAGTGCCTTCCTCGTAGCTCTGACAACAGCTCTGAAAAATCACTATTGAAAACCCCAGCAATTTGGACATAGCTCTCTCCACTCCAGGAGCAGAGTACTACCATGACAAAGAACTCAAAAGTCAAGTAATTAACTGGCATGAAGAGCAAACAGAAGAAGTGGAATCAGGCCATAGAATCTTTTGTTGGGGACAAAAAGAATCAAAACATGGAACCAGAAGAAGACAACAAAGTCAAAACTCTTGGATAAAAAGCTTCCAAGAAAAATATGAACTGGTTGCAGGCCATGGAGGAGCTCAAGAAGGGTTCTGAAAGTCAAATGAGAGAAGCAGAGGTAAAATTAAGAAGAGAAATGAAAATGATGCAAGAAAATCATGATAAGTGAGTCAACAGCCCGACCAAAGAAAGTAACACCTTAATAAATAGACTAACCCTAATGGCAAAAGAGGCCCTAAAAGCCAATGAGGAGAAGAATGCCTTAAAAAGCCAAATTGGCCAGATGGAAGAGGAATTTCAAAAACTCACTAAAGAGAATAATTTCTTCAAAATTAGATTGGAGCAAGTGGAAATGAATAACTTTAAGAGAAATTGAGATACTATAAAACAGATCCAAACAAATGAAAAAGGAGAAGGCAATGTGAAATATCTCATTGGAAAAACCACTGACCTGGAAAATAGATCCAGGAGAGATAATTTAAAAATTATTGGACTTCCATGAAAGTCATGATCAAAGTAAACAAATAAATAAATATAAAATAAATGAATAACAATAAACTAAAAGCTATACTTAATAACCATTTACTGAAAAGGGGACAGAAAATTTTTAAGTATAAAGTGTACCTAAAATGCCTTGTTTGTCCTTTATTCTCAAAGATGACCATGACATCAGAAAAATGTTGCCATGACTTGAAAGTGAATTGGATTTAAATGAAGGAGGGCTGTGCAAGGTCCCCAGCCTCACTTACTCCTCCAGAGCCACATGGCTTCAGTGGCAATATATATGTCAGGATGACTAGAGATGACTCCTACCTAAAATCTAGATTTGATTGTAGTGTTAAATATACATACATACATAAATACATATATCTACGTGTGTGTGTGTGTGTATAAAGAAAAGAGATGCTTCTCTCATTGTTTACTCCATTGGCTATAACACCTATACAA
>JAQQSW010024181.1:0-10136 GCA_028646575.1 Pseudocheirus occidentalis | reverse complement strand
TCTTGTAAATTTTACTTAATTTCCTGTATATTTTAGAAATGAGGCCTTTATCAGAGACACTGATTGTAAATATTCTTTCCCAATTTCCCACTTCCCTCTTAATCTTGGTTATATTGGCTTTGTTTGTACACAAACTTTTCAATTTGATGTAATCAAGATTATCCATTTTGCATTTTATAATGCTCTCCAACTCTTCTTTGGCCATAAAATCTTCCCTACTCCATAAATCTGACAGCTAAACTATTCCTTGCTTCCCCAGATTATTTACGGAATCAGCCTTTATACCTAGATTGTACACCCATTTAGACTTGACTTTGGTGTATGGTGTTAGTTGATGGTCTATGCCCAGTTTCTGCCATACTATATTCCAATTTTCCCCGCAGTTTTTGCCAAATAGTGAATTCTTAACCCAGAAACTGGGGTCTTTGAGCTTATCAAACAGTACATTACTATAGTCATTGACTACTGAGTCTTTTGTATCCAATCTATTCCATTGATCCACTACTTTATTCCTTAGCCAGTACCAGGCAGTTTTGAGGACCACTACTTTAGAGTAGAGATTAAAATCTGGTACGGCTAGGCAGCCTTCCCTAACATTTCTTTCATTAGTTGCCTCGATATTCTGGATTTTTTGTTCTTCCAAATAAATTTTGTCAGTACTTTTTCTAATTCTATAAAGTAATTTTTTGGTAGATTGATTGGTATGGCACTAAATATGTAATTTAATTTTGGTAAAATTGTCATTTTCATTATATTAGCTCTACCCAGCCATGAGCAATTGATGTTTTTCCAATTAGTGAGATCTGATTTTAGTTGTGTGAAAAGTGTTTTACGGTTATGTTCATAATGTACATGCTTTTAAAAATCTGTTATAAAAAGACAAATTTGAAAGATACAGTAATACCAGAAGTACAAATGTTTCCTCTAATACTTTGGGAAATACTACTATCCCTTTTACCATTTTGATCCCTAGGGCCAAAATTTGATGCAATCAATATAGCATTTGCAACACCAGGCTCCATATTTTAAAATTCCTTTTAAATTTTAGTCTGAACATAAAGCAAGTATTTCCATAACATTATAATTAGAAGAAAAAAAAAGATTTCATGTAAATGCAAATTTGTTACATACAATTTGCTAAAGTTATCACAATTCTTTTTTCTTTTTTTTAATCACAATCTCCTTTTTCTCCTTCCTCATGACTAGAACTGTATAGTACAGACAATAAGAACAATTTTGAGCAGTTTCAAAGGCATTTTGACAATTACAAGTAGCCAAATTAACTACAAATGACTAATGAAGAAAGACACCATGTGCACCATGTTCATTTCTTTTTAATTTATATATTTTATTCTGAACTTAATAAATCAAGCATTTCCATAATCAAATGGGATAAAAAAAACTGCACCTGAAATTGCAGAGCCTTTATGTACAACTTGCTATTCCTTTCAAATATACAACAAAGTTACCGTGTAACTTCATTCACTTACCCTTTCCCCAAACTTTCAGGTCGTTATCTTTAAGCACAAATCTATATGTGTATGACTTTGTGTGTATATCCATTCATATATTTATACACACACACACACACACACATATATATATACACACACACATCTATACGTATACACACACACACACACATATATATATATGCATATGCATATTTTTCTGGATTCAAAAAGTATCTTCCTTCATAGGATCTT
The DNA here is from genome assembly GCA_028646575.1 of Pseudocheirus occidentalis. Classification (NCBI taxonomy): domain Eukaryota; kingdom Metazoa; phylum Chordata; class Mammalia; order Diprotodontia; family Pseudocheiridae; genus Pseudocheirus; species Pseudocheirus occidentalis. The sequence continues at coordinate 8,430 of JAQQSW010024181.1, read as the reverse complement.
TATGGTTAATTGGGGTAATTATAATAGTCATAATGACTTGGTTGCCCAAAGTTGTTATTATAACAATACTGATATTACATACAGTGGTCTCTTGCTTCTGTTCATTTAGCTTTTCGTTGTGCTATTCATTATTTTATGGAGATGTCTCCATGCTTTGCCTAAAATCATTAAGTTTATATTTTTAAAAGTTTATTATTTCTTACAGCAGAATAATATTCCATCATGATGGATATTCCTCAATTTGTTTAGCCTTGCCCAAATTGACCAGAATCCCCACAGTTTCCAGTTCTTTGACACCATAGAGCTGCTATAAAATTTTCAAAAACATATAGGTTCTTTTCATTTTTCCCTAATCATTTTTAGAAACAGACCAAGCCAGTGGTATTGCTGGTTTTATAACTGGACATAATACCAGATTGCTTTCAAATGGTTGAAGTGTTCACTCACAGATCCAATAAGGGATTTTAGGGTCCAATTTTCTCATAGCCCCTCCCAACATTTGTCACTATCGGCTTCTATCATTTTAACCAATCTGATACATGTAAAATGTATATCTCAAGGTTGTTTTGATTTGCATTTCTCAGTAATGATTCAAGAGTATTTTTATAACTAAATTGTTTTGATTTCTTCATAACTATCTCCTTGTCAGTGCAAATAATGAATTCTTATCCCAAAATCTTAAGTCTATTATTCACTTGTCAAAAACTAGTTTACCATATTTGTTTACAGCTTTACATTGTGTGTCCACTCTGTTTCACTGATTTACATTTCTATTTCTTAGCCAGTACCAGATAGTTTTGATAATTAGTGCTTTACAATTTAGGATCTGGTACTGCTATACTTCCTTCCATTACATTTTTTTCCATTAGGCCCTTTGATATTTTGTTCTTCCAAATGAATTTTTCTAGCTCAGTAAAATAACTTTGTGATTTAATTGATGTTTAATATGCAGATTAATTTTGGTAAAATTATAAGTTTTGACCTTGTCTACCTGTAAACAATACTTCTCCAAATTCTTTGAATCTAATTTTATTTGTGTACAAAGATTTTTATGGTTTTGTTCACAGATCCTCAGGTTGTTTTGATAGATGTATCCCAATGTATTTTATACTGTCTAGAGTTATTTTAAATAGGTTATCTCTAGGTGTTTTTCCTGCATGATCCTGTTGGTGATATAGAGGAATGCTGATTTTATGTGAGATCACTTTATATCTTTGCTGAAATTATTATTTCAATTAATTTTTAGTTGAGTATTTAAGGTTTTTCAAGTATATCATATCATCTGCAAAAAGTTATATTACCTCATTCCCTAATCTGATTCCTTCTATTTTATTGCTTTTGCTAAGTTTTCCAAAACAACATTTAATAATAATTGGTGACAATGGACATCTTTGTTTCATATCTGATGTTACTGGGAGGGCTGCTAGCTTATCCCCAATACAACTATTGGTTACTGATGGTTTTAAGTAAACTTTTTTTTATCGATATAAGGAAACATCCATTTATGGCTATACTTTCAAATGTTTTTAATAGAAATGAGTGTACTTCATCAAATGCTTTTTCTGCATCTATTAACATTTCCACATGATATTTGTTACTGTATTATTGATGTAATATATTACATTAATAGCTACTAATTTTCCTTACATTAAGTCATCCTCTAAATTCCTGACATGAATCCTACTTGTCATAATGTATAGTCTTGTAATATATTGCTAGCATTTTATTTAGCATTTTTGCATCCATATTCATTAATTAAATTGGTCTATAATTTCCTTGGTTTAGGTCTCAATATCATTTATTTCATCAAAGGAGTTTGATAGGACCCCTTCTTCACCTATTCTGAATAATTATTTAATATTGGAATTAGCTGATCTTTAAATGTTTGGTAGAATTCATATGTAAATCCATCTGGTCCTGGTGCTTTTTTTCTCAGGAAGCTCATTTATAACTCATTCAATTTCTTTTTCTAAAATAGATTTGCAATGGTAATTGGAATTTGAGGTTCTTCCCTGCCCCTTAATATGCCTAAATTGAACTTGAGGACCTTCCCTGATTTGAAAATATACTCTGTCCCCTAATAGGCTGTATGAGGTCACATGGAGCCCGTGGTGGGAGGCTTATTTTTCAGGAAGATGCAACTTTTATTACTTTGTAGTCAAGTGGGTCAGAAGGGTTGTGGTGTGCTCTGACACTGGAGAAGGCTACATATACCTCTGAGGTGAGGTTTTGCTTTGGGACTCACATTAGGAAGAGTTTTATGATTTGGCCAGATGGGACTCTGGGCAGCCATTGATCCCCCCTGGCTAAAAACCCAGATGTTGATGCTTCTCTTTCTGGTGACTAATTGTATATATGTGATGGTCAGACAGCTGGAAGTCCTGTCTGTTGGTCTGTCTGTGTCTTTTGTCTGCTTGTAACTTCTGTTTGTATTCTCTGAAGTTCAGGGTGCCTGCTTTTCCCCCTGAACTAGGTAAACAATATATGTTTGATTAAAGTGAGATTGTTAACCCTTTTTGAGTAGCTTTACTTTAGAAAAGCAGACCAAAGAACCTGTGCTAGGAACCATCCTGGGTATGGTAGGGTGCTTGCTGCTACAAGGTCTTATTTAGATATTCTATTTCTTCTTCTGCTAATCCAGGCAGTTTGTGTTTTTGTAAATATTCTTCCATTTGGTTTGTTGTTAAATATATTGGCATATAATTGGGCAAAATAGCTCTTTATAATTGCTTTGATTTCATCATCTTTATCTTTTAATTTGATGATAGAAATTTGGTTTTCTTTTTTAAAGAATCATATTAACAAATGGTTTAGCTATTTTATTGTTGTTGGTTTTTTTTTTTTGTAATACCCACCCATTCCTAGTTTTATAATGGTTTTCTTACACAAATTTTATTTCACATTTAATTTTTAGGATTTCCAATGTTAAGTGTTTAAGTGGACATTTTTAAATTTTAGGGATTTTTTAAATGCATACTCAACTCATTGGTCTGCTCTTTTTTTATTGATATAAGCACTTAGATATAAATTTCCTCCTCTAATTACTGCTTTCATTGTATCCTATATGTTTTGATATGTTTCATTATTGTCATTTTTTTCTAATGAAATTACTGATTGCTTCTATTCTTTAATCGATACATTCTTTAAAATTGGGTTCAGTATCAAATATTTTTTTGTTTCCACAATCTTTCATTAAATATATTATTGCATTGTAGTCTGCTATAAAGGTTTTGTGTCAATCTTTGTAAAAGTAGCATTTACCACTAAGAAAAAAAGTGCATTCCTTTATTTCCATTCAATTCCCAATCATATCTAGTATATCTAAAATTATATATACTTTCTTAAATTATCTTTGTTACATTTCTCTAGTTCTGAGAGGGGAAGATTAAAGTCCCTCACTACAGTATTTCTACCTGTAATCATTTAGCTTTGTTTTTTAAAGTTTATGTTATGGTATTTGGTTTGTTAATGAGTTTAGTACAAAGTTTAGTGTTGATATTGCTTCATTATTGATGCTAGCTGTTATTGTAGTAGTTTCCCTATTTACCTTTTAATTAAATCTATTTTAGCTTTGACTTTGTACTATCATTGCTACCCCTGTTTATTTTTTCTTTTGCATCAGCTGAGGCATAAATACACTCTATCCAGCCCTTTATTTTAACTCTGTTGTAACTCTTATTTTTAAATGTGTTTCTTGTAAGCAGCATACTGTCAAGATTCTGATTTTTAATCCATTCTGTTATGTTTACATTTTATGTTGAATTCATCTCATTCACATTCAAAGTTATAATTTCTGTCTCTCTTCAGCCTATTTTTCCTCTCTATTGTTCTCAGCCTCTCTTTTGACCCTCTCTCCTCTAGTTTACTTCTAACCATTCCCTGTTCTATACCTTATACTACCCACTCTAAGGGTCACTCCCTTTTCTTCTCTTCCCACCCTCCTAAATCTTAATCTACACACCCTTTTAACCCCACCCTTTTCTCTCACCCACGTATTTCTTTATATATTTAGAAGACCTTTGTACCCTTCTAGATGTGTATGTTCTCTAACCTACATCTGATCAGAGTAAGGTTCTAGCACTACCATTCCTCTACCCCTACTGATGCCTCTGTATCAGTTCTTCCTCTTGTGCCTCGTTTGTATGAGACAATTGACATTTTTTCCTTAGCTTTTTCAACTCAATTCTGCTTTTTAGAATCACTCCATCATGCTCAGCTCATCCCCAACCTTTGTTTAAAACTAATAATGACAGTTATAAGACTACAGATTACATAAGTAAATAGTTAAATCTAGTTTGAATCCCTTAAAATTGGGTCTTTATGTTTACCTTATACTTTTCCTGGATCTTATATCAAATTTCCCATTAAATTCAGGTCTTTTGTAACAAAAACTTGAAAGTCTGTCACTTTATTGAAGGCCTCCCCACTTTTTTCCATTTAGGATTATACCTATACATGTATGTATCTGCATACATACATATATACATGTATATATACATATAGGTCTTTTAGTGTAGCAGATGCTAGGTCTTGTCTAATTCTAATTGTGGTTCTGCAGAATTTAAATTGTTCTTGTTGCTCATAATTTCTACTTAACCTGATGGTTTTGAAATTTTGCTATTATATTCCTGTAGGTTTTCATCCCAAGTTCTCTTTCAGGTGGTGATCAGTGTATCTACTTGTTCCAAAATTCCAAGAAAATTTAAATTATTTCTTATTAAATTATATCAAGTTTCTTTTCTGATCATAGCTTTCAGGTAGTCTAACAAATTCTTATATTTTCTCTTCTTGATCTGTTCTCCAGATCAGTTTTTCTTATGAGATATTTCCCATTTAATTATCTTTTTTTTTCCATTTTTATTTTGTCTTATCACTTCTTTGTTTCTTATATTGTCGTCTCCCTATCCGATTCTAGTTTTCAAGGGGCTGTTTCTTCCTTAAGGTTCTGAATTCCTTTTTCTGGTTGCCTTTTTCATAATTTTCTTATTTTTCTAAGACTTTTTTCTATTCCTCAATTTTGCATTTTAAAGTCTTAATTAAGTTCTTCTTACTCTTTTGTGGCATGTAGCCATTTGAAGTTCCTCTTTTGGGGTAGGAGGGTCTTTTTTGGCTTCAGTATCTTCTTCTGAAAATGAACCAAATTCTTTACCAGCACAGTACTTTTCTGTGGTTGGGTTCTTTCTCTTTTGCTTACTCATTTTTGTTTTATTCTTCATTTTTAATTTATAGCAGCTTGCTATTGTAATTACCTCTAGTCCTAGTCTCAGCATGTGGGGGAATGGTGCCTCTGGCCTCTGATTCTTCCGTACTTCTCACTGTTTTCTGAGCTTTTGTGCAGGGCCCAACCTCAGCACTCTCCTTTCCTTCCAAGACTGAGCTAAGGCCCCCAGCTACACTCTGCGGGAAATGTTCCTGTTCCCACAAGGAACCTCCAGAGGCTGTAACCTTCACTTCTTCCTTTGGCCTGGAGCCAAAACCAGGAACTGCTGAAAGTTCTCCTGAAAGTGCCCACCAGTTCTCCTGAAAGTGCCCACAGCCAGCAGTTTTTGCCTCCCTGCTTCTGCACTCACAATGCTTGTGCAAGTCGTTTCTCACCTTCAACCCTGGACCATGTCTTGGCAGTAAAGCTTGGGCCTGGTATCCCTCTGCAGCAGAGGGTCCTTCAGTCTTTCACTGCTCATATACTTGGTCTCACACACTGTCTTGTGAAGTGAGAATTCCTATAGCTAAAGCTGACACTTCCCAATCCAGCTGTCTCAGCTTGCTGTTGGTTGTTTCAGTGGAGACCTTTAGGTAATTGTTCTTCACTCAGGTTGAATCTCTGTCTTTGTGGTCTTTACTCAGGTCTTTTCCAGTTGTCCCAGGAGGACCACTCACTGCTCTGCCCCAGATTGTTTAATTTTGCTGTTCTAAGTACTATTTTGTCTTGTTTGTGAAGGAAATCTAGAGTGCTTGGAATTTTCTGACCTACTTTGCCATCTTCCCTGAATCCCCTCACCAGGTTCATTCTAAATATGGCATGGTGGATGCCATATTTCTACTGTCTGCCTAAGTCAAGCAAGTAATTCCTTTTACTTTATTTCTCATTACCAGGATACTAGAAAATCCTGGCATAGATTGTACTCTCAAACTTTCAGACTTTCCCTAAAAACATAAGGAAAAAACAATGAGGCAAAGGACAGTGGCCTACTTTTGAAGGCCATATGTTGGCCTCACATGGGTAACATCCAGGTATTCTTCTCTTATAGCCTTGTATCTCACCTCAAGAGCAATTCAGTCTTTTGTTATCTTCTCTTGTCATTGTTAACAGGCCAGAACCAGTTATAGAGATCTCCTATTCCAAGTCAGGTAGCAGGGCATTTCCACTGTGAATGACTAATTCATGATATTGTGTAAAATGTACATTTTGGGGTAGAAGGGGTAGTACTCTCTGGAAAAGACCATGATGGCAGTGGTAAGTGAAGGTGCAAGCACACATTAAGAAGGGACAAGGGAACAAGGACAAATAGCACAGAAGGTACAGAGGTAGAAAAGGATACAGAGGCTGATGGCATGGGGTGGTGAAGGAAGGCAGGCAGAGTAGGGAAAAAGGAGTGGGTGGGTCACCTGTGTAACCATGGTTTGGAGCTGGGGGCAGTCCAGTAGCCTGGACCTTTAGGAAATGGAAGAGAGTTTGGGAAGGGAGATGGCACAGGAGTTTGAGGTCTCATTTTTATAAGGTTTTTTGGAGGAATAGACTATAATCTGTGCCACTTTAAGGTTCATTAATATATCTAAATTATCTCAAAGTTGTCAATAGAATCTTTAAAGTTAAATATGTCCATGTCATCTCAAAGTTATCAGTGCCAATTGGTGTTCTGCTGGTCTCAAAAACAGATTTCTGGATCTTGTCTGAGATAGATATTATAGCATCCTTGAGAGCAAATCCTACAAGCCTTAGCACATATTACCAGGAAGTAATTTTTGGTTAATATATGATACAATTTGTAAATTGTCCTCCTTTGATCTTTGGGACAGTTTGTATGTGTCTTCTCCTTTGCAGTCTTTACTTCCCACTTATTGCCATTTCATACTTGACTACATATAAACTTTTTTAGTTTGATTTTTAATTTATGTAATAAAACAAGCATTTCCATAAAATAGTACAATTTTAAAAAGATGATTGTAAATGAAATTGCAAATCTACTATGCACAACTTGCTATTCCTTTCAAATATTATCAAGTAAATTTTTTCTTCCCTCACCCCGTACATGTCTATCACTAAACACAAATAAGTGTGTGTGTGTATATATGTATATACGTAAAATTTGAGATATAGCTGTTCTTTCTCTGTATGTAGATAGCATCTTCATATGTCCTTAATATTTAATTTGGGTGTTTATAATAGACAAAATATCCTAATTATTTAAAGTCATTCTTAAAACAATATTGCTGTTACGATATACAGTGTTCTCTTCGTTTTGTTCATTTTACTTTTCGTTATTTTGCTCAAGTCTCCCATGTTTTTCTAAAATCATTGAACTCATTATTTCTTAGAGCATAGTAGTATTCCATCCGAGGCATGTACTATGACTTGTTCAGCTATTCCCCAATTGATATGCATCCCTGAAATTTCCAGTTATCAACTTACTATACTAATAAAAAATGTGGGAAGTGAAAGGGGAGAGGGAGGAATTGTTCCAGGGGACCCAGAACAAGATAGTTTAAATACAAATTGCATGGCACTGTGTGTTTCCAACAGCAGGCTACCTGCCTTATTTTACCTAGACCATTAGCCCCATCGCCCCACTCCTTACTTTTACACTCTTTTTTTTTAATTTAGTTTTTATTTGTTTTCTTGTTTACATTATTCATTTTCATTACATTTTTGAATTACACATTTTTTCCCCGTCTTGTCCCTGCCCCAACCCTAAAACAGCAATCCCACTGTAAAGCCCCTCCCCTGCGCTACTCTCTTATTTTCTGGTAGGGCAGGGAGGGTCTCCCTATCCCAGACCCTGTATATCTTAATTCGTAGTTGCAGGTATTGCAGAACTTTAGATTCTAGATTCTTTCGATTCCTCCCTTTCGATTCCTCCAGTGGTCACCCACCCCCACTGGAAGGACACTCAGTTCAATACAGGCTATGGATGTATGATTATACAGGACATCTTCATAGTGGACGTATTGTGACAGTGAACCTCTCTCTCTCCTTCCTATCCCTCCTCCCCCCTTGTTCTCTTCTCTACCCTGTCCCTGTCCCTTTACTGAAATGTGTGCTTCCAGCATCCCTCCCCCAGACCCTGCCCTCCCCTCCATCATCCCCTCTCTCATCCCCATGCCCCCTACTCTCCTGTGTGACATGATGCCCAGTTTAGAGTTTATGCCATTTCTTCCCTAAGCCAAATTCAATGAGAGTAATTGAAAGTAAAATTGTAATAGTTATCCCTT
>JAQQSW010024180.1:0-10136 GCA_028646575.1 Pseudocheirus occidentalis | reverse complement strand
TGCTAAATTTATTTATTGTCTCCAGAAGTTTTTTACTTGATTCTCTAGAATTCTCCAAGTATATCATCATATCATCTGTAAAGAGTGATAGCTTGGTCTCTTCTTTGCCTAATTTGATTCCTTTGATTTCTTTTTCTTCTCTAATTGCTACTGCTAACATTTCTAATACCAGATTGAATAAGAGGGGTGATAGTGGACATCCTCATTTCACCCCTGATCTTATTGGAAATGCTTCTAGTTTGTCCCCATTGCATATAATACTTGCTGATGGGTTTTAAGCAGGTGCTACCTATTATTCTAAGGAAAACTCTATTCCTATACTTTCTAGTGTTTTTAATAAGAATGGATGTTGTATTTTGTCAAAGGCTTTTTCTGCATCTATTGAGATAATCATATGGTTTCTGATAGTTTTATTGTTGATATGATCAATGATACTGATGGTTTTCCTAATATTGAACCATCCTTGCATTCCTGGAATAAATCCAACTTGATCAAAATGTATTATTCTTCTGATAAGTTGCTGTAGTCTTTTTGCTAATATTTTATTTAAAATTTTTGCATCTATATTTATGAGGGAGATTGGTCTATAATGTTCTTTCTCCATTTTGTCTTTCCCTGATTTAGGTATCAGTAACATATTTGTGTCACAAAAAGAATTTGGTAGGATTCCTTCCTCACCAATTTTCCCAAATAATTTGTAAAGTATTGGGATCAATTGATCTTTAAATGTTTGATAGAATTCACTAGGAAATCCATTTGGCCCTGGGGATTTGTGTCCTACAGAGTTCTCTGATAGCTTGCTCAATTTCTTTTTCAGAGATGGGGTTAAGTAATTTACTTACTCTTCAGGTAGTCTAGGCAACTTATATTTTTGTAAATATTCATCCATTTCACTAAGATTGTCAAATTTTTGTGCATACAATTAGGCAAAATAATTCCTAATTATTGTTTTAATTTCCTCTTTGTTGGAGGTACATTCACCATTTTCATTTTTAGACTTGAAATTTGGTTTTCTTCTTTTTTTCATATTGACTAAGGGTCTATCAATTTTATTGGTTTTTTCATCAAACCAACTCTTAGTTTTATTTATAAGTTCAATAGTTTTCTTACTTTCAATTTCATTAATCTCTCCTTTGGTTTTCATTATTTCTAATTTAGTTTTTAATTGGGGATTTTCAATTTGTTCTTTTTCTAGTTTTTTCAATTGCATGCCCAATTCATTGACCTCCATTTTTTCTAATTTTTCCATTTTTGCATTCAGGGATGTAAAACTTCCCCTAAGAACTGCCTTTGCTTCATCCCACAAGTTTTGGCATGTTGTTTCATTATTGTCATTCTCTTGAATGAAGTTACTCATTGTTTCTATAATTTCTTGTTTAATCCACTCATTCTTTAGGATTAAATTATTTAGTTCCCAATTAGTTTTTTGCTTACCTTTCCATGGCCCTTTATTGCATATAATTTTTATTGCATAATGATCTGAGAATTATGCATTTAATATTTCTACCTTTCTGCACTTAATTGTGAGGTTTTCATGCCCTAGTACATGGTCAATTTTTGTGTATGTGCCATGTACTACTGACAGGAAGGTATATTCCTTTTTATCCCCATTCAGTTTTCTCCAGAGATCTATCATGTCTAGCCACTCTAAAGTTCTATTTGCCTCCTTCTTTCTTGTTTATTTTGAGGTTACATTTATCAAGTTAAGAGAGGGGGAGATTGAGGTCTCCCACTAGTATTGTTTTGCTATCTATTTCTTCCTCTAATTTCCTTGACTTTTCTTCTAGGAATTTGGATGTTATACTGCTTGGTGCATATATGTTAAGTAATGATATTGCTTCATTCTTGATGGTGCTTTTTAGCAGGATGTAGTTTCCTTCCTTATATCTTTCAATTGATCTATTTTGGTTTTTGCTTTATCTGAGATAAGGATTGTTATGCCTGCTTTTTTTACTTTCACTGAGGCATAATATATTCTACTCCACCCTTTTACCTTTGCCCTGTGCATATCACCTTGTTTAAATGTATTTCTTGTAGACGGCATATTGTAGGATTGTGGTTTTTAATCCATTCTGCTCTCTTCCTCTCTTTTATGGGAGACTTCATCCCATTTAGATTCACAGCTATGATTACTATCTGTGACTTTCCCTCCATTTTATTATATCTTTGTGTCTTCCTTTTCCCTTCTCCTCCTTAAGAGTTTTCCTTTTTGACCACTGCTTCCCTCAGTATTCCCTCCCTGTGTTCTCCTTCTTTACCTACCCTTTCCCTTTGCTACTCTTTCCCTCCCTACTAACCAATTTCCCCCCCTTCTCACACCCCTCCCCCCTTATCCCTCCTACTGCCTGTAGGGCACAATAGATTTTTATTCTTAACAGAGTATGTTATTCCCTCCTTGAACCCAAAACAATGCTAGTAAGTTTCATACACTGCTCTTCTCCCTCCCTCTTTTCTCTCTATTGTTATGAGTTTTTGTGTATTTTCATGTTAGAATCTAAACTTAGCTGTTTGTATTGATCCCTCTTTAAATCAGAAACAATGACAGTAATGACCACATGATGCTCATCTCCTTCCTTCCCACCCCTCCACTTTAGTATTTTTATGCCTTTTCTTGTGGCATAATTTACCATCTTCTGCCTCTACCTTTCCTTTTCTCCCATTACAATCCCTTTCTTCCCCTTAATAGGGTTCTTTTAAATCTTCAGATTAGTTCACTTACACCCACATCCTCTTTCTATGTACATCCCTTTTAAGTGACACAGTACTTATACAAATTTCAGTATTGACAGGTGTCTGCCTCTCATAAAGGAATGTAAACAGTTTGCTCTTATTGAGTCCCAATTTATGTCCATGTGTGAGCATCTGTGTGCATGTATAAGTGTATGTTTTCCTTATTTACCTTTTTATGTCTTTCTTTGGTCTTGTGAGTGGAGATTGAATTTTCCATTGAGCTCAGGCTTTTTCATAAGGAAAGTCTGGAAGTCCTTTATTTCATTAAATGACCATCTCCTTGCCTGAAAGAATATGCTCAATCTTGCCAGATAGTTGATCCTTGGTTTCAGTCCTAGCACTTTTGCTTTACAAAATATCACATTCCAATCCCTCTGATTTTTTAATGTAGTAGCTGAAAAATCCTGTATAATCCTGACTGTAGTTCCATGATATTTTAATTGTTTCTTTTTGGCTGCATTCAGTATTTTCTCCTTGACCTTGTAGCCCTGGAATTTGGCTACTATATTTCTTGGAGTTTTCAATTTGGGATCTCTTTCAGGAAGAGATTGGTGAATTCTTTCAACAACCATTTCCCCTTCTGATTCTAGGACCTCAGGACAGTTTTCTTTGACAATCTCTTAGAGGATGTTGTTCAGGCTGATTTTTTCATCATGGCTTTCTGGTAGGCCGACAATTCTTAGGTTCTCTCTCCTGGATCTGTTTTCCAGGTCAGTTGATTTTCCAGTGAGGTATTTTGCACTTTCTTCTAATTTTTCAATCTTTATGTTTTATTTGACTCACTCTTGTTGCATCATTGAGTACTTAGCTTCAATCTGACCAACTGTAATTTTTAGTGAATTATTTTCTTCAATTAGTTTTTGGAACTCCTTTTCCATATGTTCAGTTTTCATTTTTAGGGAGATATTTTCTCCAGTTAAATTTTGGACCTCCCGCTCTAATTCTCCAATTTTACTTTTTAAAGATTTGTTTTCTTCAGTGAGATATTTTTTCCAATTTGGTGACTGTAGATTTAAATTTATCTCCTACCTCTCTAATTTCATTTTTAAAATCCCTCTTGAGATCCTCCAAGAATGCTTTTTGGGCTTTAGACCAATTCACATTTCCATCTGTGGTCTCCAGTGTGAGTATAGAGTCCATGTTGCCTTCTGAATTTGATTGTTCTTGGTCACTATAAAAAGATTTGATGGTCCTAGCCTTTGCAATTTCCTTCTTCCCCATTGTCTTTACCAATGTCCTGGATTTTAGAGTGGATATCTGCTTCTGGGGCACAGAAATATTGATCTTCTCAGACTGTGAGGTAGGGGTTTGGTTGTTAACTTCATGAGCTGCAGCCTCCAAGTGTGTAGACTAAGAAGGTGTTATTTCCTTCAGTCAGGTTGTTGACTCTCTTTTCATGATTTTCTTGCATCATTCTCATTTCTCTTCCCAATTTTTCCTCTATTTCTCTTATTTGGTTTTCAAAATCCTTCTTAAGCAGCTCTGTGGCTTGTAGGCAGTCTTCATGTTTCTTGGAAGCTTTTGGTGTGGGAGTTCTGACTATGTTGTCTTCCTTCCATTCCATGCTTTGATCCTTTTTTGTCCCCAAAGAAGGAATCTAAAGTTTGGTTGTTGTTCTTACTTTACTTCCCTTGCCTGCTCATGTTACCAGTCAATTATTTGATTTTTTTGCCCTGTGAAACTCTGCTTCCAGAGGGGAAAGTTCTGTCCCAAATCACTGGGGGTTTTCTACCATTTTTTTGCAGCCCCCAACAGCTTCCACCCACTGAAATCATACCCCAGGACCACCACCCAAGACTGCAATCTGGATCTAGGGTGCTCAACGCAAGAGCACTTAGCTTCTGAATGATTTCTTGGCCCCCCTGCAGTCTGCAGGCTGGGAGCTCTGAAGCAGCCACATAGAGGTGGTTGCAGGGCTGCCCAATTCTGCCACTTCCTTGCCCTGGAGACAGGTTGGCTGGACCACTTTTCTCCCCCAAATTTACCTGAATTCTACTGACCTTTCACTTAGTCCTTGTTTCTTATGTCTTGATAATTCTGGAAACGGTCACAGCTGTCACTGACCCAGTCTCCTGAAGGCTCCAGCTGCAGCTCATCCTGGCTGCTCCCGGGCCAAGCCGTGGTTTCAGGCTGGGCTGGTTTCAGCTTCCAGTGTGTTGCAATTAGCCCTTCCTGCTGAGCTGCCTTCAGTGGGAGATGTTTTTCTGTATTTTTGTGAGTTTTGGAGCCCTAAAATTTGTTTGTAGTCATATTTTATGGGTATTTGAGGTGGCTATGTGAGAGCTGTGAAACCTTGTTGCTTCTCCACCACCATTTTTGCTTCCACCCCCCCCATAGATGCTTGTTGATTGATTGACTGATTAAATCCATGCTGCCTGAAACCAGAAAGAACATGAATGTTGAGGAAGGTAGGATTTCTTTTCTAATGTTTATAGATTGGTTCCCTTTTCTGTGATTGCAAAACCAATGATATTTAAGGGAAAAAGGGGACTGAGTGGGAAAGAATAATTAGGGCAAAGAGGAAGAGAGAAGGAAAGTGAGAAAGGTAAGAAGGGAAAGAGAGAAAAGGAGAGAAAAATATGAGTAAGGGAAAGTAAGAAAGATATAAAGAGAAAAATTTGTATAGTTGGATAAAGGCTTAGACTCAAAGTGAATCTGGCATTACTGAACCTGAGTTCTAATTCTGACTACCACTTGTTTTCTGTGTGACCATGGCCAAGTCTTTTCACTTTTATGTCCTGGTTTCCTCATCTTCAAAATGAGGGGTCCTTGGACTAGATGACTGCTAAGACACCTTCCAGTTCTAGGTCTCAAACTCTACGATTAAAACCAGGTAAGACATCTTCAGGGTCAATGGTGCAGCTGCTGAGGCCTGATGTTCATGAGTCATTTTTCTTTTCCCATTTGGTGGTCGTCCCTGGAAAGGCCTTGTGTGCTAGACCAACACTACCAAGCACAGAGAACACCAAAGGAGTTAGTGGTAATAGTGTCTTAAGGTTAGTGTCCATTGCAACCTTGTAATAGTCCTCTCTTCTTTAGGATGAACCTGAGTCCATTCTCTGTCTATTTGTAGCCAATCCATCCTATAAGACCCAGCTAGAATTATATCCCATTCTAACTGAGACCACTCTAATATGATGTACTCTTAAGGTAATGAGTTCCCCATCACTAGACAGTGTTCAGGAAAAGGCAGAATGCCCACTTGTCAGAGACTTCTTGGAGGAAATGAATGCTTCAGATAGCGGTTGGTTCAGATAAGCTGTTAAATCTAATTTTTAGGAAAGTTTCATTATGTATATAGCTGGAATCTGCTGCCCTGTAACCTCTAGTTCTGCCCTTTGGACCCTAGCAGAACAAATGTAATTCCCTTTGCACGGAACAATCCTTCAAACATTGGAACACAGAAGTCATGTACGCATTCCCTCATCCACTTTTTTGTTTATTTCATCAGGCTTAAAATTGCCCATTACCATCAGTGGATCACTATATACTTTCTACTCAACTAATACTGGTTCATGTCCACACATTAAGCCCCTACTGTGTGCCAAGAACTATGCTAGACACTGGGGATTCAAATGAAGATATGAAAACAGTCTTGGCCCACAAGGAGATGGCATTCTATTGCAGAGACTACACAAACATAGATAAGTAAAAATACTTGGGGGTGAGGAATGTCACACTTGGAATTTCATAGGTCTAGGGAATAACTGGTGAGGAAACTCCCTTCACTAATGTAGATTGGCAACTGCTCTGCAACTTATGGTCCTGAAGAATTATCTGAGATACTGAGAGGTTAAGGAACTCACCCAGGGTCATAAATTGGGACAAGCTTAGTCACTGGTGAGACCTGAACCCAGATCTTCTTAGCTCCAAAGTCAGCATACATTCTGCTACAATATTTTGTGTCCCAAATGTTAAAAACAAAACATAAAATTAAAAACAAAAATAATCTTGGAAATGAAAATGATCACTAACAACTGGGGGGATCAATACAGACTTCATTTAAAAAGTAGCACTTGAGATAAGGTTTAGATAAGCCAAGGACTCTTAGAGGCAGAGTCAGGAAGGCTGATCATTCCAAGCACAGGAGACAGGCTGGGCCAAAGCAGAGATCCTAGATAGAATGTTCTGTAGAGGAACTGGAAAATAGGAAAATCTGGCTAGAAGACAGAGTACACAATATGCAATTAGCCTGGAAAAGGACTGAGTACATGCCTGCTTCTTAATATCCTTCCTAAAATGTGGTTTCAAGAACACAAAAAGTGATGTGACCAGGGCAGGGTCCCAAAACAGGCAAGTAGAATTCTCACTTTCCTTATTCCCACACACTAGACTGCTACAAATGTAGTCTAAGTTCACTTGAATTGTTTTCAAGTAAACTTGTATTGAGATTTTTTAAAACATAACTTAAATTTCCTCTCCAACGCCCTCCCAGAGAGCTATTCCTTATAACAAAAGACTTTTTTAAAAATAGTAGAAGGAAAAAGGTATTTAAAAAACCACATAATTATTATATCAAAAAATACTTTATTGTTTTACCTGACTGTATTGTATCATATTGACTCTGCAGTCTCAAGAAGACCAGAGTTCAAATCCTACTTGGGACGCTTTACTGGCTTTGTAACACTGAGCAAGTCACTCAACATTTCTAAGCCTCAGTTTTCACATCTGCCAAATGGAGGTAATAATAGCACCTACCTCATAGGGTTGTTGTGAGGATCAGATGGTATAATATTTGTAAAGTTCTCTGCAAATTGTGAAGTGCTGTACACATGCAATTAGTATCATTTTCATTATCCCTGCAGTTAACTAATTCTCTCTAGGACTTTTTCATATAACTTGCGATAGCACCTACTTCCCAGGGTTGCTGTGGGGAACAAATGAGGTAATAATTGTAAAGTGCTACATAAATGTTAGTTAGAATGAGGATGAAAATGATGCTACAAGTCTCCAGTTCTGTACCTACGCAGTGGATTTTTTTTAGCTGTAAATCTTTTGCTGACCACCACAATCCACAGTGATTTCTTCCTTGCCTAATCCCTACAGAGTCTGTTGAGGGGTACAACTCATTAAGTATGTTCACAAGACATTAGGATCACAGAATTTTAAGCTAAATGTAGTTATATAGATCATCTAGTCCAAAAAGTACATTTCCCTTTTCCTTTCCCTTTCCCTTTCCTTTTTAAAAGAAAGTATGAGAGCTTAACAACTCCAAGTACCTAATGATTGTCTTCTCCTTGGAATCGGATCAGAGTTTGACAGATAGACAAGTTGTTAGAGTGGCCAGTGACAGGAAAAGTGAACCGAGCCTGAGCTCAGTTGTGGTGGTCAGCAAAAGATTGAAAGCTAAAAAAATTCACTGCATAGGTACAGAATTGGAGACTTGTAGCATCATTATCATCCTCATTCTAACTAACATTTATGTAGTGCTTTGCAATTATTATCTCATTTGTTCCCCATGGCAACCTTGGGAAGTAGGTGCTATCACAGGTCATATGAAAAAGTCCTAGGGACATTTAGTCAGGGGAATGGAGTCAGGGAAGGACAGGGAAAGGAGGGAGACTGGGAGTCAGGGCAGTGGTAGAGGCAAAGACAGAAACTGGCTGCATGGGAGAAAGACCCTTGACTTGAATCATTTCCCTGAGTCCTATTTCTTTTACTTTTTTAACCCAAGTCCTTCTTCAAGGTGTCTGATAATGGTATAGGTGAAATAAATAAAGCAGGCTTTATTCCATTGGTAAATGATGGCACTACTTCTTAGCCCATGGATGGACAGAAGCAGTCAGGCTAACATAAGTAACAACACAATGGCTCTAACATAAACTAAGCTATGTCTGTTCTCAAAGTAACTGAGATGACCTGGATTCTGGAAATCCTTCAAAGTGAGAAATCTTCTGTAACAGACATGTGTCCAATTAGCCCAATGGAAGAGATGTCAGCAGAGTACTTAGACCACAGTAAGCACTTAATAAATGCCTTCTGATTGACTGATGCTCTGTGATGCCCTTATATTTGGGGCCAGTGGATCAAAGACACCGGAGAGTAAGTCTCTTCCCAAACCTGTTCCACAGTGTCCCCACCCCTGCTTTCCTGCTTCCTTTTAAATATTGTCTTCCCCCTGCTAGATGGTGCAGTGAATAAAGTGCTGGAACTGGAGTCAAGAAGTCTTATGTTCCTGAGTTCAAATCGGGCCTCAGACAGCTATTAGCTATGTGACCCTGGGCAAGTCACTTAAGCCTGTTTGCCTCAGTTTCCTCATATGTAAAATGGGATGGAGAAGAAAACAGTAAACCATTCTAGCATCTTTGCCAAGAAAAAATCCAAATGGGGTCATGAAGAGTAGGAAGTCACTGAAAGGCCTGAACAACAACTTACTCCATTAGAATATAAACTCTTTGAGGTCAGGACTTTCTTTCTGCTTATATCTATACATTGCCCTTAGAACAGTGGTTGTTGTTCTTCATTCAAATACTACATAAGGTGATACCAGGATTTGCAAGCAAATTGGATTTAAGTGAGGGAGGCTGTGCAGAGTCACCAGACTCACTCTCCTCTGGAGCCATATGGATCCAGCAGCCAGATATAGATCAGCATGACTGGAGATGGCCATGGATGCAGTGGTCTTTAAAGCTAAGGCTTTTAACAGGTCTCAGTTTGACTGAGGCAACACCCATTCAGCGATTAAGTCTAGGTAAGAAATGAAGCAGAGAATGGCTTCTTTACCTAGTCAAAGAAAAAAAATCAATCTGGGAAGGAAAGACCCTCACAGTGTCGGGTATATAGTAAGTGCTTAATAAATACTTGTTGACTTGAGTGAGGACTCAGTGGCCTTTGTGGAAGGCAGCTGTCTTATGAAAAGCTTGGGCTACACCCAGAGGAGCAGATTTGGCTGCACTGAATAAAGCTCAGCTGAGTGACCACTCTGGGAATGGAGCACTCTCTTCCTGACTGAGTCATGCCCTCTTAGAGGGTTGGAGTCACACCCACACAGCAGCTGCTCTCTTGGCCTGATCAGCCTATTTCTGTCATCATCATTTAGATTAGTCTGATCTCCTGTCACTGTCTCCTCACTGGTGGCCATCATAAACTGCCCCAAGGAGCTTCCCACTGTACTCTCATCATCATGACCAGCTCCTGGAGCACTGAAGGGGATTGACTGATGTCACTCCTCTGCTCAAAAATGCGCAGTGGCTCTCCATCGCCTAGCAAATAAAGTGTGAACTCCCAATCATGGCACTCAGAGACACCCACAGTCCACATTGAAACTACTTTTTATGCCGAAGCTGGGGGGGGGGAGCTGCAGCACCCCACTAGGAGCTCCGGCAGCTGAGAGGGCCCCAGCGATTTGGGACAGAGCTTTCCCCCTCCAGGAAGCAGAGTTCCACAGAGCTAAAAAACCAAGCAAT
>JAQQSW010024179.1:0-10136 GCA_028646575.1 Pseudocheirus occidentalis | reverse complement strand
AAATTAACTCAGTACTTTCTTTAGATATTCATGAATTAACTCAGTACTTTCTTTAGATATTCATGAAACCAATAAGAGCATCCACCCAACAAGATTGTACTTTCCTTGCATATCTGCCTAATGACCTTTGTAGAACTGGAGAGTTAATATGGCCAAAGACCCTGAAAGTCTTGGCCCACAACACATGAGAGAAATGGAAGGCAATTGTTAAACTATACACAACTTTGGATAATAAATAAAAGATAGAGGGCCAGGTAACCAAACACAAAATACAGAACTTTGATGAAAGTCAATCAGGGGAGGTGATATAGTCTTGGTATCCAGGTAACTAGAAGGGGAATACCAAGGCAGAAAACAAAGTTCTACCTGAAATCATCTAAGTCCTAAGAGAGAACCAAAGAGTGAGGCTCAAGAACCTCCAAGTCATCTGAGATCCTAGGACCAGGGTATAGTGGAAGAAGCATTGGATTAAAGGTTAGATAATAGGGGTTGTGGTCCCAGCATCTGTGATCTCGGGCCAGCCACTGAGACTTCCTAGCCCTCGGACTCCAAGAGGTCTGCTACAGCTGGTCAAGGGATCATCAGCTTACTCTCCACACTTCCCAGGCCTTACCCTCCTCACAAGCTGTAGGCAGGGCTAAGGAGGGCTTTCCTTTTATGGAACTCTTCCCCAGCTCCTCATGTTCATCATATGTAAATTCCTCCCCCTTCTTTCAATTTCACATCCACTTTCATTTGAAAAAAAGAGACAAAGAAAGAGAGGGTGGCAGGGGGAGAATGAGCCAAACAATTTATTTATAGTTTCTCTAGCACTGTGTGGCTATTACAGGGGCACTATGGTACCTTATGCGGTTCTGTAGAAGCTAACAGGTCACCTAGCTAAGCTTACTTACATGAGAGCTGACATCCTGATGAGAACTGGAATGTGGATGGGGCCAGACAAAGGGATAGCGATAACTGCCCACATGTACATCATCATTTATTTTTCCTATCTTACAAGTGATAAAACAGACCCAGAGAAATGAAATCGCTTGTCAGTTGTCATGTAGTTCAGCATGCCATAATCCAAACTCAAATCTAGGGCTCTTCCAACTCAACTACATTATCACCATCAATAACAAGTATTTATTAATCACCTATTCTGTTCCAGCACTATAATAACCACCTAACTTGCTATTTCTACTAGTCTCTATTCTTCCTGGATTATACTAAAGTCAAGGTTGTTTCCATGATGTAGATTCCTGGACCCAAAGTTCAAAGACCTAGGTTATAGAGAAAAAGATCTGAAGGTCTTAGTGGACTTCAAGCTCAATTATAAAAAAAAAAGGCAATGAGATTTTAAGCTGTATTCACAAAGGTATATTTTTCAGAGTGCAGGAGATAGAGACTCACTATACTCTGCAAAAGTTCAGAGCAAACCTGCAGGGTTATATTCATTTGTGTATACCACATGTTAGAAAGGAATTGAAATGTATGAATAGGAGAGTTACTGGGGTGGTAAGAAGAATGAAGATGATGCCATTGGAGGATTAGTTAAAGGAACTGGAGATGTTTAGGCTGAAAAGAGAAGACTTGGGGGTAGGGGGAGATACAATAACTACCTTTGAGTATTTGAAAGGATCTTATGGAAGATGGTGTAATTTTGTTTTTTGGCGGATCGCCAACCTGGGGTTCAATTTCCTTGCCTATCACAGCAAGGGCTTGAATTACAAGATCTCTCTGAGATCCTTTTCAGTTTTCTCATCTGATGATTCCCTTCCAGAGTGAGCTGAAAACTTGCTAAGAATTAAAGCTACCTAAATAACCTGCCTTGGAGAGGTTAGGGAGTTCTAAACAACTGGAGATCTGCCACATGGGGCAGGCTGACTGCCTTTAGGGGATATTGTGGAAGGAATCTCCACTTCAACACAAGTAATTCTCTCTTGTGTCCCTGTTGACTCTAAAATTAGATAATTTTGGTGACACAGTTCTATTGTTAACTAGCCAAAGACAAATCATGGAATTCAAGACCATGATGAGAGCTGGAAAAGACCATGGAGATCATCTAGACCTTATTTTACAGCTGGGGAAACTGAGACCTAAAGGGGTGAAAAGAGTTGATGGTAAAGATGGGCCTAGAACTGATCTAATTCCCAGTCCTAGTCCCAGGACCCTTTTTGTGGGGGGATCTAGGAATACAAGAGAAAGTGAAAACTCAGTTTCTACCTTCATAGAACCTATAGTCTAGTTGGGGAGTAATAAGAGCAGCAGTAATAGTCTGCATTTATATAATGGTAAAGATTTGCAAAATGCTTTAAAAATAGTCCCTCATTTGATCTTCAAAACAGCCCTGTGAGGTAAGTGCCATTATTATTATTATTCCCATTTTACAGATGAGGAAAATAAGACTGAGAGCAGTTAAGGACTTGCCCACCCGTTACATAGCCATTAAGTGTCTTAAGCACGCTTTGAGCCAAGGTCTTCTTGATTCTAAGCTCAGTATCCTATCTACTGTGTAATAACAGAGTGTTGGTGGGGAGAGGCAGCTGAGTGCCTCAGTGGACAGACCCAAGTTCAAATCTGGCCTTAGACACATACTAGTTGTGTGACCCTGGACAAGTCACTTCACTCTTTTTGCCTCAGTTTCCTCATCTGTAAAATGAACTGGAGACGGAAATGGTAAACCACTCTGGTATCTCTTCTTATCTCAAGAAAACCCCAAATGTGGTCACAAAAAGTCAGAGATGACTGAAACAGATGAACAACAACAGCCTGGTGTAGTGGAAAGAGATTTAGAACCAGACGACATTGGGTTTGAATCTTGGCCCTTCTGCTCACTACCTGAGTGAGCTTGAGTAAGTCCCTTACCTTCCCTGAGCCTCAGTTTCCTCATCTGTAAAATGAAGGAGTTGGACTAAGCAATTTCTGAAGCCTCTTTCAGTTCTAAATTAAGTGGTTCTCTGCCATGCTGTGTTAATTGATTTTATGTCTTAGATTCCTAATCTGCCAAATGTGGAAAATAATCCTTGCCCTGATTATTTAGAGTTTCATAGAATCATTGATTTACAACTGGATGGCACCTTAGGGACCATCTAGTCCAAGCTTCTCACTTTACAGGTGAGGAAACTGAGACCTCAGGAAGACACATCATTTCTCAAGATCAAACAGGGAGTAAGCTTTCTCCTGATTGTGATGACAAGGACAAGAAAGCACTTTGCTGAGCACCAGACCTATGGGGAGGATTATTAAGTCACAGAGGAAGGCAGTTGGCTTTGACTATAAGAAAAATCCTTGTGTGATGTCCTTATTGTGATTGGTGAGATCTCTCTCCTAATGCTCCATGAGGCAGCAAGTTTATACTGCTTTAGAGACCAGGTAACTGGGATCTGAGGTGACTGCTAACTGCTGGTGATGTCAGTCTAAGCTAGAACTAGGCACAATGTTAGAGAACAACAGAGTGGAAAGCATGGCCCCTACCTTCCTCAGCCAGACTTTGAAAGACTTGTGTATGTCTGAGGCTTTTCCCTGTTGCTTAGAAAATGATGTCGTTTTTTCCCTTTTCCCAAGACTACTATTGATAAGGCAGAGAAAAACAGGTCTCTTGATAACATTTAGCCTGATAGTACTTTCTGATGGTTTCCAGGGAGCTGCTTCATTCCTGGATGGAGGTCTGTGTGCTTCTGATTACTACTATTTTTCCTTGGGTCCCTCAGAACTGGCACCAGGGGCTGTGCCTTTGGGAACAGACAGTAGGAGGGAAAGGAAGAGGCAGCTTGATGAGACCAGTTTTCTTTTGTTTTTTTCTCCCCTCTAGTATACTCTAATCCAACAGGGAATCCAACCTGAACACTAGATGGGAAAATCTACTTCCTTAGGAAAAATTCATGTCCCCCATGTTCCAGGCCTCCCTATATTCCCCTCCTCTCTCCAGGGGAGAAAAAGTTTCAAAATTCTATATATAGATTTTTTTTTTTTTTTTTTTTTTTTTTTTGCTTTTTGTAGGGCAGTTGGGGTTAAGTAACTTGCCCAAGGTCACACGGCTAGTTTTTTGTGTTAAGTGTCTGAGGCCGGATTTGAACTCAGGTACTCCTGACTCCAGGGCCGGTGCTCTATTCACTGCGCCACCTAGCCGCCCCATTCTATATATAGATATAAGGGAAAGTTCTCTCCCCTGGTATAAATCCCTACAATGGGTGGCTCAGACCCAAAGCTTTCATTGACTGAGTTCACTGGGAAAGGAGGAATGCATGACCTCCTAAAATCTTATCCCTTTGACCTGGTAGAGTAGAAATAGGGCTAGTCCTGAAGTCAGAAGACTTAGGTTCAAGTTCAGTCTTCAACATTTCCTACCTGTGTGGACTTGGGCAAGGCATATAACCTACCTGGGCCTCAGTTTCTTCATCTGTAAAATGAAGGAGTTGGTTGATGGAGTCTCTGAAGTTCCTTCCATTGCTAGACTTATGGTTCTGTGCTCCCAAAACTCCCTCTGGGAACTTGGAGTTATAGCTCATGCTTATGTTTTCACTAATGAAGGTAAAATGATCACTACTTCCATTCAGATACTCAAGGTAACAATGTATACCAAACATAGGATGGCCTTTATTTCATTTTTAGTCCTTTTAGAATGACTCGCTATTTTTTAATGTATTTTATTTTATTCCATTAAATATTTCCCAATTACACATAAAAAAGTAACAATTTTTTTTTATTTTGAGTTAAAAATTCTCTCCCTCCTTTCCATCCCTCCCCCTTCCTTGAGCAATTTGCTATCAATTATACACGTGGTCATTCAGACCATATTTCCATATTAGCCAAGGACTCATTATTTCATGAAATGAAACCAATTCTCTTTTCTTTTTTAAACTAGTCCCATCTTTACCCTGAGGATCTATATAGGCTTCCAGTCATACAGTACCACCCTAAAAGTTTTAATGCCCCTTCTCAAACACCACAAGAAAGAGAAGGAATTGGAGATTCCTAGAGAGACAATCCCCCAATGTAATGGAGTAACTTTTACCTTCTCCTTAGGGATCTCTAAGACAGACCCAGTCTTGCAATCCTACCCTAAAGGTTTAGAAATGCAACAGAAAGAAAACAGAGCTGGAATTACTATGGAGGCAATCCTTCCCCAGCATTTTGGTGTAAGTCTCATCTTTACCTCCAAGGATCTACACATGCCTCCAACTTTACAATCCTGCTCTAAGGGCTTGGATGACCCTTGAAAGAAAATGCATTTGGGGTCGCTATAGAAGCAGCCCTCCACTCCACCAGACCCACACTTTTGAATAATAATCTAGGGTTAGTAGTAGAACGCAAAGTATGCCTTTTTTGCTCCTCCATGTCATGACTTAATCCCTTCCTGCTCCTTCAGTTCTGAAGGAACTGTATGTTCAATCCTCGTGATGCCAAGAAGCTTGGTGGTGCTATCTGGGAACTATGTGTTTCTTTCTCTGTCTCTGTGTCTTCTTTCTCTCTTTCTCTGTCTCTGTGTCTTCTTTCTCTCTTTCTCTGTCTCTGTCGCTCTCTGTCTCTCTCTCTTTCTCTCTTCACAGTGGCTAGAATGAGTTTAAACTCAAAAAGAACTTTGTTTGAAGTCTGCTTAAGACACTTAATGGCTATGTGATGGTGGGCAAGTCCTTAACTTCTCTCAGTCTTATTTTCCTCATCTGTAAAATGGGAATAATAATAATAATAATAGCACTCACCTCACAGGGTTGTTTTGAAGACCGAACAAGGTAATATATTTGAAGCACTTTGCAGATACAGTGCCATATAAATGTAAACTATTACTGCTGCTCTTATTACTCCCTGACTCAACTGTAGGTTCTACAAAGGTGGAAACTGAATTTTCACTTTCTCTTACATTCCTCACACTCTTTAATGCACGGATTAGCATCTAGTAGGTGATCAAGTAGTTGATCAAGAACTGAAGAACTAGACATATTACATTCAAAGCCCTATGGAACCAAGAACACTGTTATAAGTTTCTCAATTTAGAATAAAGACCCCAGCACATGAAGACATAGGACTTTTAGGCCTGAGCGGAGGAACCAAGGGATGTTTCCTTAGCCCCTTGAGTACATTATCAAATGCTATTATATTTGAATTTTATTCAATGTACATCTCTTAAGTGCCTACTATAAGCCAGGCATTGTGGTAGGGCCTAGAGAGACAAAAACAGAACCAAAATGGACCTAGTATTAGAGGCCAGGTAATACTCTACTTGGAGGGACCAATGTGTTGGAAGATGCATAAATATCAAAGAGGTATGTACTATGATTCCAGAGATGAAGCCTTGGAGGCATATGGAAAGGCCTTCTGAAGTCAGGTGGTGACTGAGTTGAGCCTTAATGTCTTCTGGTGGGAGCTGTGAGGAGGCTGGTCTGGATGGAACGTAGAGTATGTGAGGGGTAGTAATGGGACACTGACTTATAAAGATAAGTTGGAGTCAGTCTGCAGAGGGTTTTAAATAGGAGTTTATAGTTTGTCCGAGAGCAATAGGGAGCCAGTGCAGTTTCTTCAACAGGGGAGTGACATGGTCAGACTTTTGCTTCAGGAATATCAGTTTGGCATCCGTATACAAGATGGATTTCAGAGGGAAGAGGCTACTAGCATTTACACTGATGGTCCACTCAGCTTCCAGGATTCCAAGAAAAGGCTAATGATTTACTAGCTAATATTGAGCTTTGGTCATTTCTCTCCACCTTGTCTGTTCTCCCAGTTCCTCAATGAAAACTTCCTGTGCTCTTCTCTTTTCCTAGGAGCAAGGACAGGGAGAATGATTTAAAAAAAAAAAAATCTTTCCTGGCACAGGTACTGCATTTAAGCAAGAGCTGGGCCTTGGCCAGGACTAACACCAGCAAGCTGAGGATACTCAGCAACAATGCCTGGCCCCTTTCAGGCTTCCCCTGAAATCATTGCTGCTTCTAGGTTGGTCCCCAGGACTTGGCTTCAGAGCTAGTTCAAGGTCAAATTGGGAAGTTTTGTCTTTGGCTCCCTGGCACTTTCCTTTTTGTAAAGCTCTGGCCAAATACACAATGCTCTTATGTTTACTGCTGGCTATCCAGAGCACTCTTGAGTAGCCATAAAGATTTGTCTTAGGGGCGGCTAGGTGGTGCAGTGAATAGAGCACCGGCCCTGGAGTCAGGAGTACCTGAGTTCAAATCCGGCCTCAGACACTTAACTCAAAAAACTAGCTGTGTGATCTTAGGCAAGTCACTTAACCCCAACTGCCCTCCAAAAAAGCAAAAAAAAACAAACAAACCAAAAAAGATTTGTCCTACCTTCTCCTACATCAGACTATTAGGGTAGTAACACTGGAGTATGAAAGATTAAAAATTGGTTCATATATTACTTTCCTATTACAAAAGAAATTTAGCAACCTAAAAAAATAAGATTCTAATGATAGAATTTCAGGTGATATTATAGTACTCCTGTTAATCAGTCTGTTTTGGGGAATAACACTAGAGACATTCATTCAACCTGAAGTGTGAAGGATTAAAAATTGGTTCATTTATTACTTTCCTATTACGTAAGAAATTTAGCAACCTAAAATAATAAGATTCTAATTATGGGATTTCGGGTGGTAGGTATTATAGTAAAGTGGGTATTTTGCAATCAATCACTCTGATTGACCCCTCAGATACTAAGTAGATCTGGCTGATTGAAGAGAGATGGGAATAGGAGGGAGAGTCAGCTTTTGACTAGAGAGTTTCTGTGTCATGGAACAAGGTTAGTGATTAGCTGAAGCTTCTAATGCTTAAGCCTTCTGGGACTGAAAATCTGGAATCACAGAAACTCAGAGTTGGAAGCGCCTTTACCCATGACCTAATCAAATCACTTATCAATGGACATCCTTGATTGACGGTCATCCAATCTCTGCTTGAATATCTCTAGTGACGGGGAATTCATTACCATGCCAGGCAGCCTGTGTATTGGCTAGCGTGCCCAGCTTGGAGTCAGGGAAATCTGGGTTTAAGTCCAACCTCTCACATTTACTAGTTTCTTAGTAGCTTCCTAGACTAGTTACTTTGCCTCTCTAATACTCAATTTCTTTATCTACAAAATGGGAATTCCAGTACCTGCCATACTTACCTCACGGAATGGTTATGAGTTTCAAATGAGCTAATGTCTGTGTGGCAGGGACTTGGCATCCCCAACCCTTAGGAGCATGTGCAGTACAATTGGCTGATGCAATTGGAAGGGTTTTGGGGATTTTTTTTTTTTGGCACATGGACTTAACTCTGTTACATATATAAAGTGCTTTGAAGTATATAAAGCATATATAAAACACTTTGAAGTGCTTAATAATTGCCGGTTGTTGTTGTTACTTCAAGACAGAACCAATTTGTTAGGATTTCTTTCCAATGCAGAGTGAAGTAAACAAATACAGGACCAGGAGATATTATATACAATGGCTATAACGATGTAAATAGAAAAAAAAAAAAAGGGAAACTGAACCCAGTATAATCACAGTGACTGGGTCTGACCCTAGAAAAGGTGGGAGAGTAGTGTAGAACACTGGCTGGTCTCTCAGGCTCGCTCTGTGCTGGTTTTGATTACTGAACCTCCCTAGTCCTTCCCCCCATCCCCCAGCCTTTTATTCTCTGTTACAAACAATGTCTATTTGGGAAGGGAAAGGGGATGGACATATCTGAAAATGATGGTGACCTAGAAATGAAAGATACGAATTTTAGAAAGGAAAAAACCCATTACTTTGTCCTAATTCTTCACTCTGGAGTGATATGGAACATGAAATAAAACGAATCCATGCTCTCTGCTAAGGGCACTTCCGCTAACTGAGCACCTCAGGATTGGTCTGTTTCCTTCCTTTCAATGTCTTTTGGCGGATCCTGCGCAGAAAGCTGATAGGGCCCCCTGAAAGTCTTTCTCTGGTTCTTTTAATATTTTCTCTATACTGTTGCAGGATTCAGGGGCTTAACCATTTCTCCTTCCTTGTTGCTAAATGACCAAATCTTTTATTTCTATTCAAAACCTTTCCTTGCTAATGCTTTTGACGCAATTTCTCAGGTGCAAGCCATTGTTGGAGACATGCTATAGTCTACTTATACTTGCCACGCATCTTTGCTCTTGCCTTTTTAAACAATTTTTTGGATAATCTGTAATTTTGGGCAGGCAGATAGGTGGTGCAGTAGATAGAGCACTAGGTTTGGAGCCAAGAAGACTCATCTTCCTGAGTTCAAATTTGGCCTCAGACACTTACTAGCTGTGTGACCCTGGGCAAGTCACTTTACTTTATTTGGCTCAGTTTCCTCATCTGTCAAATCAGCTGGAGAAGGAAATGGCAAATCACTCTAGTATCTTTACCAAATGACCCCCAAATCGTGTCAAGAAGAATCAGACTCACTTGAAAAATGATTAAAATTAGATTGATTGAAATTGGTCATTCTTAGAATTAGGTATTCTGTGATTTATGAGTACATGTATAGCATCACTAAGAAAATGTTGGTGGCAGGAAGATGGGCTTTTGTGGTGGCAAGTTGCTTGGAAGCATTTCAAGCTCTGTGTAATTTCTTTTTTTTCTTTTTGGAGGGGGGAAGGCAGGGTAATTGGGGTTAAGTGACTTGCCCAAGGTCACACAGCTAGTAAGTGTCTGAGGCCAAATTTGAACGAAGGAAGGTGAGTTTGTGTTCTACCCAATGAGCCACTTAAACTGAACCTATTAATTTTCCTTCCAAGTCTTTCCTCTAGATCTCTCATGCTTTAAAAAAAATTCCTCAGGATCTCATTTAGTTTATCATATGATTTTAAACCTCTTATTTCGTTTCTTCTAGGAATTCTGGTTGACCTTGTGGTGGTGCTACTTCTTTCTCTTATGATTTGTAGATGTTGTGGAGTTATTCTCTTCTCCTAGGTTTGTGTTTTAGGTAGGCTTCCTTCCAAAATAGCTCTTAATTGCTGGTATCTTTTCTTTTTTTCCACTGTTCACTGATTCTTCCAACCTTACTTCTCTATTAAGACGCTGTCAAAGTGATGAGGTGTAGGCTCTGGGACCCCCCCCTTTTTTTGAGCTCTCCTTGATTCTTTGAGGTACAGGCTCTGGGAAGGTGAACCTTCCCAGGGAAGATATTTGCCTGTGGTCATGAGCCTTAAGTTGTGGCTCTGCCCAAGTCTTTAGCCTCCTTTGTTCCAATAGT
>JAQQSW010024178.1:0-10136 GCA_028646575.1 Pseudocheirus occidentalis | reverse complement strand
TTGTTATTTTATGTGTATTTAAGGTGGCTGTGCAGGAGCTGCTGATCCTTGCTGCTTCTAAGCCGCCATCTTGGCTCGCCCCCCGTCCAATAATTTTTAAATTGTCTCTCCCGGATCCATATTCTAGGTCAGTGGTTTTTCAAATGAGATATTTCACATTGCCTTCTACTTTTTCATTTACTTGGATCTGTTTAATGCTACCTTGATTTCTCATAAAATTTTTTGTTCCATTTTCTCCATTCTATTTCTGAGGGAATTATTCTCTTCAGAGAGCTTTTGAGATTCTTTTTCCATTTGGCAAATTTGGATTTTTAAGGTATTCTTCTCCTCATTGGCTTTTTGGGCCTCTTTTGTCATTTGAGTTCATTTATTTCTAAGTTGTTATTTCC
This sequence comes from Pseudocheirus occidentalis, assembly GCA_028646575.1. Lineage (NCBI taxonomy): Eukaryota > Metazoa > Chordata > Mammalia > Diprotodontia > Pseudocheiridae > Pseudocheirus > Pseudocheirus occidentalis. The sequence goes on along the minus strand of JAQQSW010024178.1, from coordinate 9,747 downwards.
TTCAGTCATGTCGTACACTCTCTTTTCATGATTTTCTTGCATCATTCTCATTTCTCTTCCCAATTTTTCCTCCACTTCTCTTATTTGGTTTTCAAAATCCTCCTTAATCTCCTCTATGACCTGTAACTAGTTTACATTTTTCTTGGATGCTTTTGGTGTGGGAGTTCTGACTGTTTTGTCTTCCTGTCATTCCATGCTTTGATCCTTTTTGTCCCCAGACGGTGGTTTCAGGCTGGGCAGGTTTCAGCTCCCAGCCTGCTGACATGAGCCCCACATGCTGAGCTGCCTTCAGCTAGAGATGTGTTTTCTGTATTTTTCTGAGTTTTGAGGCCTAAAATTTGTTTAGAGTCATATTTTATTGGTATTTAACGTGGCTGTGTGGGAACTGCAAAACTTTGCTGCTTCTATGCCACCATCTTGGCTCTGCCCCCCCCCCCACCCCGCAGGTAACATTTCTAATGAACATTCTTCACCACAGTTCTGTGAGGGAGTTAGGGCAGACACTACTGGGATTTTTACAAAGATATCTGTTGGCACCAACTCCAGCCCTGGATTCCTCACTTTGAAAGGTACTTTCATCAAACTGGGTTCAATTTGAGAAAATAAGACTAGAGGTGTGTGCCGTCCTGGACCAGGAGGCACACACCAAGTCTGAAATTTCTTCTGTATCCTTAACCCAGCAATGCATCTCCACTGATTGAGTCACCAGATTGAAATACTGTAAATGCATCAGAAATGAGTGAAATATTATATTATGTTTCTATCTTTTAACAAATACATACAAATATGGAAAAATATGAAAAAGTGTATGAGTGCAAAATGTAGCAGGATATATAAATTAATAGGTTTATAAAAATCCTTATCAAGTTATCCTTGGACTAAATGGGAAACTAACAGCTCTAATCACCTACAATGTCATATCACAACTCATCCACTGAGCACACAAAGGTAAATTCTTTTCAGAGAATCCTGAATTTATCTTGTTGCTCAGTATCCTTTGGTCAGTGGTCAAGTATGTCAAATTCTGGTACACATGTCATGGATTTTCCAGTCATTTACATGATACGCATACAGTTCTTTGGGTTACCAATCACAGTTTCATTCTTCCTTTGTTTTCCATTGAAACCTCCTGGGTTCAATAAAATTTTTCAGAGGAAACATAGAGTGATTATATCACTACCTACTTTGGCACTTTTCTACGTCTGTAGCATGATAGTTGTGAGAAAAGACAGGAAAATCAGACTGCCTTAATGATGTGTCCTTCAGTATGTGGCTTCATTTGATATCCTCTAATAATCACCTAGTACCTAATGCTTCAGACTTTTGGCTTTCTTAAAATTTATATAGCTTGCTTGCTTGTCAGCTGTCACCAAACAGGTTGGCTTCATTTTCTATAGTTGAAAATCTCATCTGGTAGGATGATATTGCTTCTGAAGCTGCTTTAATTTTTTTCTTTTTTTTCTATTAGAGATAAACTTTTAATAATATTCACCAAAAGTTCTACAACTGCAACAGGAGGTAGAAACTTTCTGTTCATCAAATTCTTAGGTGCTTATCTGCTTACAAAATGAATAAGTTGGCAAAGTATCAATCTGTCTATCCTCAGGATGTGCAATATTGCCTTCACTTAGTAATCCACTTACTTTTCCATGATGGCCTGTTAGTATGATGGCACTTGAAGAATTTCTTCATATTTATCCATTAGAAAGGAAACTAAATATGTAACAAACAGCTCGCCAAGATCAACTTCTTCATCACAGTACAGCAAAGTACACATTGGCAAAATGTCTATATCCTGAGTGATGTTGTCCCCATTGCATCATGACATTTGGGCATATTAGAAATCATTCTCATTAGAAGTTAGAGCTTTCTCTAGTTTGTTGGAGGAAGCAACAAGCAACATATCTGTAGGGTATCAATGACAACTCTCTCTAAGTGAGGCTGCAGTGAACTCTGCATGCCAGTCAGTATAAAAGAAACTAAATGAAAAAAAAAACAACTTTCCCATAAGCTCTAAGGTACTTTGGCAGAATATTTTCCTGACTGTGATTCTGGAATCCCAGAGCTCGCTTTCTTTCTTTTCTTTTCCTTTTTTTTTTTACTTAAATAGAGGCTTTATCTCCCCTGTTTTATTTTCCTGAGGTAATGACATTTTAACACTTAAAGCACATCCTTTCTGTGATACTTTCTTTTTCAGAATTTCTTAAAACAAACCCATGTGTTAAAAAAACCTACACATGTAAGAACACACCCTCTTTTTCAAAGCACTCTAGAGAAATCTTTTCAAAGCAATCTCATACAATATGAACAAATTATCTCCTAATTTAGCTTTTTAGCTCATATTTATATAAAGGTTTTTTTAAACTAGGGCTATAACCTTAAGAGATATTGTATATCTATGGCGTCTTTCTCCTACTTTATTAAATATGCCCATTTTAAGCACCTCACAACACTGACACAAGAAATACAATATAGTTAACATTAAGTTCAGCAAATGTTTAGATTTTTTAAAGATATTGCTAAAGTGCCCACACAATGTAGATATAGTTAATGAATTAATCACTCAATAGAGATTAAAGGATTAAGCTTTATGGGTCCATATCTTCTAAGTAGCTGGGTGATGATCAATATGATAAAGGAACATGAATATTAGTTAATAAATATGTCTTCCTTGTGAAGCATTTAATTAAAATGTCCATTTTAAGAACAGATTGTTTTGCAATTTTGAGGAAAGTATTCTATGTGAAAGTCTCCTTATATACTCTCAGTAGACTACTTTGTCTAACTTGTACAGACACAGGCATTATTTTACTCTTTCCCTTTGGAAATCAGTTCTCTTTCACAATTTTTTTGTTTTACTGATTTTTTTGGTGTAATATTTATAACGGTATTCTTACTTCTTCAGCAACTTGATCAACAACCTATTTCTCCCTTCTCTGTAATCAGATTCATGAAAAAAAGTACCTCATTGCTCAGTGTTTTTGTTGGCTCTCTGTGACTTGGATCACTTTGGTCCAATATCTGATTTTTGAAAACATAGTTTCAATCTTTATTTATGCATTTTAAAAGAAAACTGAGTATGTTAAATCACGTACTTGATGTAGGAATTCCAAATTTTTCCTCCACATCTCCTACTTGGTTTTGGAAATCTTACTTGAGTCCCTCCAAGGCCTGTAAACAGTTCATATTTTTCTTAGAAGCTTTTGATGCAGGAGTTCTGAATGCATTACTTTCCTCCCATTCCATACTTTTATCCTTTCTGTCCCCCAAAAGAATATAAGGTTTGATTGCTCTGCTTGCTTTGCTTCCTATGCTTGCTCATGTTGCCAATTACTTAACTTTTGAGCTCCTTACCACAGTATAATTCTGCTTTCAGAGAGGAGGACTTTGTCCCAATTCACTGGGGTTTTTGTAGCTGGTCAAGCTATTAGGAGAGCACCCTCTGTACAGCCCCCGCCAGCTCTCGCTCACTCGGCACACAACTCATTACCATCACTCAAGACTGTGATTCAGATCCAGGTAGGTTAAAGTAAGAGTGATTACCCTCTGAATGGTCTCTTGGTCCTCCTACAATCTGTAGGCCAGGAAATCTGGAGGCAGCCTGTGAGGAATAAGCTGCAGCTACTGGACTCTGCCTAATCTTGCCCCAGGGCCAGGAGCCAGGCCATGTCCTTCCTTGCCAACTGAGTTCCCTCCTGACCTTTTACTTGCTGTTTGTAGTTTATGTGTTGAGGAGTCTGGAAGCCACTATAGCTGCTGGTGATTCATTCTCCTGAGGTCTGCTCTTGTATCTGCTGGTTTGGGCCTGACTGAGGTCCAAATCACACAGCTCACAGGGAGTGCACTCTCCTCCCAGGGTGTTGCTATGGATCCTTCCTGTAGGCCTGCTGGGCTGCCTTCAGAAGGAGATTTGTTTCTCTATAATTTTGTGGGTTCTGTAGCTTTAAAATTTGTTTAGAGTCATATTTTATATGTATTTAAGCTGGTTGTTGGGGGCGCTCACAGAATTTCCTGCTTCTATGCCACCATCTTGGCTCTGCCTCCCAAGACTCACTTACTATAGCTACAGATACATCTGTGATACTCTCTCCAAGGTGATCCATGCAAATTGGTCTCATGCAAAAGACATATTGATGAGCCAATTTCTTCTTCTATGATTACTAAAAAGTAGACTCTAAGACCTACAAAGTTGCTTTGATTTGACTTTGCCATTGCAGAATTCCTCCTGGTCTTGAACAACAACTGTGGATATTCTATTAAAACCAACACATCTTATCTTTTGACTCTATCTGAAAAAAATCCAAATGGGAATTATTTTTGGATGGGAAACCCAAGAATTGTTTTTCCTTATTTTGTCCTGCTTTATTAAGTCTGATTGAATATTGGGTCTTATATACTATTCAACCATGAAAGAACTACAATTCTTTCCAAAGAATGGTACCTTGGCTTAATCTTAGATAAAGGCAAAACAGGTTCATTTTTCAAACTTGTGAAGTTCTGACAACTCCCTCCAATTAACATATTCGACCTGGATCTTCTGTTGCTTGGATCACAAAGTGTCAGCTTCTTAGTGTCTTTGCTTTTAGATTCCTGCTTATTTATATGATGAGTCTCAGAGATTTCTAATTCTTCCTTATGCTTTTCTTTATGAAGTATACTAAGAAGAAGGTACTCAGCTGATTTGAAAGAACTCATAGAGTTTACATTGAGGGCATTTGAAGATTGTGGATCATCTTGGATTTTATGCTTTCCACTGGTTCTATTTGGAACTGTGATTTAACAACAGACAACCAATATATTAACAAATAACTCATAATATTCTACACTAAGTAGCAGCTCTGGGATATCTGGAAAATTTTTAACAATGATTCAGAGTATATCTCATTCAAATCCAACATAATTGGGTTGGGTCAAGTCATTATTTCTCGCCCATTTTGCTAGACATTTCATAGTCTATAATAGTGAGGAAATTCATCTGCTTTGTCTTGCAGTACAACTACTCCATGTTTACTTGTATTAGTCTTGTTATATATTACATACTGAGATTTACTTGTGCTGAATCTAAGATTTCTTCTAAAGATAATGTACCTAAAATTGTTTGTAAGTGCATCAGAATTATATTTCTGCAAATTTCTTTTATTCTTGACTTATTTTCCTTTCTTCTATTGGATTTCCTTTATTTTCATTTCCAATTACTCTTCTAACATTTTCTGCATTTTCCTGATAGATATGCTTTTTAGGAGTTCTTCGACATAAATGTCATAATTTAAAGATACTTTCTTTCTTTCTAGATATATTTTAAGCTACATTTTCTCAATTCTGTATGCTGGTACTTTTAAGTTGGGAACCTGTAGGAAACCTGAAGAACTGACTGTTGTCATCAAGATTTTCTGAGGCACATTGCATGATCCTTGAGGAATTTTCTTAAGAGCTGAAACATCTGTTTTCTTGTAACTTCAGGCCTAAAATTGGTATTACTTTTTAATAGTCCGTAAAGCCAATCTATGGCTTCACTGGTAGTAAAATAGGTGCCTTTTTTTAAGTGCTGCTTGTGCTTTCCTCTTTAGAGGCATTCCTGCTCAAAAACAGGTGATAACTTCATTCCACATCATGGTAGTCCAGTAGGGCCCTGGAGTCCTCTCCCTCTGCTCTCCATGCTCCAAGATGGGCTAAACTAGAGTGATTGCTCTCCCGCCATGGTTGCATCCAGAGTTTGAGCTCTGAAACCCATCCAGCCTCCACAGCTGCCCTCCAACCAGGGCACCAACTGTACCAAGTTGATTCTTTTTGCAGGGATTCCAGTTTTACTTACATTAAATGAGAGGGCTTCCCTAAATAATTTCTAATATTCCCTATAGATATAACTCCTATAAGTTTGTAAATAGAGTCAAGTTTTTTAGAGTCATATAATATCAAAAACCAACCTCAGCTGTTGATTTGATGTTAGAAACGAATAAGGATTCCATAATGGCAACTCCACTCTGTGAAATGGCTCGGTGAAAGAGGTTTGTCGTCAAGGGAGAAAGAACCTGAGGGGGAAAAGAGAAAAGAGGAAGGGAGGTTATGATTTAGTACGGTAAGTGTAACTAGGGTAAGAAAACTGAAGCTTGGCCGTGGGATATTGGGAGAATGCTGACAAAACTCCTTTATTAGTATGAAAACCAAGGCTTAGATCCTGCTAAAAAAAAATCAGTTAAAGTGGAGACAGTAAGACCAGTTGTGGTATGGATAGAGGGTCAGCCTTGAAATTAGGAAACCTGAGTTTAAGTCTTATCACTGACACATACTTCTGACTTTGTAACCATGGTCAACTGACAACTTATTAGCATTTCTGTTGTTGATTTGCTTTTTAAAAAGGGAGTTTTGTTGCCAGCAATTCCCTAAACTATTGAAATCATATGATCATTTATCCAAGAGTTAAAACTGTGAGGCACCAAAAAACAAAATTGTTCCTCTTGACCAACAATCCTCAAATGAGATCCTCCCCATCTCACGACTGTAGGGCTCCCCTGCCTCCACCTAGTGGAGGCTTTGCTAAGAGCCGACTATCAATTATATTGGTAGTTTTATTTCTTTCTGGTAGTACAGAAGCATCTTAAAGGCTGAAATTTTGTATTGGTCTTTTTATTCCCAGCATCTAGCACCAGCACAAACACTCCCAACTCTCTGTATCTCTTTCTCTCTGTCTCTCTCTCTCCCTTCTTCCTTCCCTCCCTCATCTGTCTTAAATTTTTATTTTTAGGTGTATATCTAGCTGCTAGCAGGAATCTGAGTACGTATGAACATGGCAAGCAGACAGCAGAGAGGTAAACACGTCACAATAGCTCATGTGGAAAAAAATTATTGATCAAAAACAAGAAAAAACTGTCAAAGATACAGGCTTCTTGGTAGCAAGATGGCCAATGTGAAGGCCAATTGATGAGGAATATGGTAGAAATTATTATCAGGTGTATGCCAGAATTAGTTATTTTTGAGATTTAACCTAAGCTATTTCTCTGCCAGTGTGGAATAGTAATTAAGTTAGCCATCTGTCACTTACAAGGGATGTAGAACTCCATGTCAAATTGGCCATAATACATTCTTTACAAAAAAATAGAGCTTCATAGAAAAATAAACAGCTACTCAGGGATATCTATGGCACAGAGAAGTCCATTTATGATAGCCCAGATTGCTGGCTGCTGAACAAGGTCTTTTGGAACAAGAGGAAATATTTCATGTAACAATACAAAAGTAGCCCAGTTACTTTTGTCATAGAAACACAGCATTAGTAAGAGCTGTAAAGGTCATCTAGTAATGTATTCTCCACCTAAATCATGAATCCTGCCTACCACTGTGAGACTTCTCATAAGTGTTTATTTAGCTAATAATCAAATAGTACAAACACAGGGAGCTAATTAAATGGTGAGGCAAACCTTTTCATGATGAGAATTTTTTCAGGATTCATTGGTTAGGAAGCTATCCTTTATTTTGAATTGGCAGCTCCCATTCTTAGCTTTTCTTAAGTTAAGCTCTCAGGCATCACATTTGAATAGATGGGTATAGATATAGATGATACAGATGAAGATGAAATGGTTATAGAGCTATACATATGTCCTTTAGAGTAATCATGATCTGTTCCTTTAAGCCTTGTATAACTTAGCATAGAGATGTTAAATATTATGTTATATTTGAACAAAACTCTTGCAGTTTCCACCTCAAATGCTTTCTGGCTTATCAACATTCCTTCTAAATGATTTCTCCAGTGGAAAGGGGCCTCTGAGACCCCTTTCTGCTCTTAATCTATGATTTTTGTCCCTATAATTTGAAAATGACACTCCTAATATTGTCTAATAGATGTCTGACTATTGTTTTCCTTTGGTCTCTATCTCAGATCTTTTCTTACACAGGCAGCTTCTTGTACATGAGTATAGATTTTAATGATGCACCATAATCTAGGGCTCATCTTTTGGTAACTATGAAGTGGATGGTCCTGAAGTGAAAGGACGTGCACAATATTGTACCTCCTCACTGGGCTGGAAATGTGCCAGTCCATTGGCCATCAGAGAATAAAGAAGGATTTCAGAGGCTTGTTTCAGAATTTGTATGTTTATCATCCTATCACTGGTAGAGATTCGTCTGTATCTGTATTTATGAGTAAATCTACCCTGCCCCTGTGTCAGCGTTTATTGGATCCAGCTCCAGATTGTCTGCTTTCCTGAGGACCTGCCCACACTTTCCTGAAACGATTCACTGCCTTGAGGGCAGATGAGGATGAGACAGCCTGAGGAAAGAATCTTACTCAAAACATGGTTGACACTGTCCATATTTGGGAGAAATGTCTCTTATTAGTGGCCTATTTAGAAACAAATATGAGGATATTTGTTGCCTGACTCCCTGCCTGAACTTTGTAGGAGTGACTGGTGTGTACGTGCGTGCATACGTGTGTGATTGTGTGTGTGTGTGTGTGTGTAAATGTGCTCTGAAAGTGAGTACAGCAGGAACAATTTTCAAAGTATTTTCCTAATAAGAAGAGCTTGTATGGGCACCTAGGTGATAGAATAAATAAAGAGCCAGGTCTGCAATGATGAAGATTCATTTCCTTTGGTTGAAATTTGACCTCTCTAACTTACTAGCTGTATTATCATGGCCAAGTTATCCAACATACACTATCCTCAGCCTTTTCACCTGCAAAATGAACCAGAAAAGAAAATGCCATACCACTCCAGTATTTCTTTTTTTAAATTAAATTTTATGTTAATTTTTAGTTTACATAATTTCTACAAGATTTTGAGTTACAGATTTTCTACCCATGTTTCCCCTACCCACTTCCCCCAAACAATGATCCCTCTGTATACCCCCACCCCAATCTGCTCTCTCCTATACCCGCCCCTCCACCCCAATCTGCTCTCTCCTATACCCTATATCCCTCGACCCACTTTCTGGTAGGGCAAAATGGATCTCCATACCCTAGTGCCTGTATACCTTATTTCTCAATTGCATATAAAATAGTAATAATAATTGCAATAATAATTTTTAATAAATTTTATTTGTTTTCTTGTTTACATCATTCCTTTTCAAGAAATTTTTGAATTACAAGTTTTCTCCCTGTCTTTCCCCTACCCCAGGCTGAAACAGCAGTCCCACTGTAAAGCCCCTCCCACGATCTGTGCTCTTACTTTTTGGTAGGGTAGGGAGGGTCTCCCTATCCCAGCCCCTGTATATCTTAATTCCTAGTTGCAGGTATTGCAGAACTTTAAATTCCAGATTCTTTCAATTCCTCCCTTGTCACCCACCCCCACTGGAAGGACAATCAATTCAATACAGGCCGTGAATGTCTGATTATACATGATATCTTCATGGTGGCTATATTGTGACAGTGATCATCTCTCTCTCCTTGTTATCACTCCCCCACCTTGTTCTGTTCTCTACCCTGTCCTTGCCCCTTTACTGAAGTGTATGCTTCCAGCATCCCTCCCCCAGACCCTGCCTTCCCTCCATCATCCCCCCTCTCATTCCCATGCCCCCTACTCTCCTGTGTGGCATGATGTCCAGTTTAAAGTTTATGGCATTTCTTCCCTAAGCCAAATTCAATGAGAGTAATTGAAAGTAAAGTTGTAGCGGTGGCTAGGTGGTGCAGTGAATAGAGCGCCGGCCCTGGAGTCAGGAGTACCTGAGTTCAAATCCGGCCTCAGACACTTAACACACACACACACACACACACACACACACACACACACACAAAACTAGCCATGTGACCTTGGGCAAGTC
>JAQQSW010024177.1:0-10136 GCA_028646575.1 Pseudocheirus occidentalis | reverse complement strand
GGGGTAGGGGCAAAAAGGGGAGAAAATTTGTAACTCAAAACCTCATGGAAATGAATGATGTAACCAAGAAAATAAATTAAAATTTATAAAAAAAAAGAATAGGATCTTTGAGATCCTCTTCTCTATCCCTGTCATTTTACAGAATAGGAAACTAATGTCTTGAGAAATGAAGTGACTTACCCTAGATCATATAGGTCAACTGGGATTCAAATCCAAATCATGCTAGTTAGGTAACTCAGTGGGTAAAGCAAGGGACTTGGAGTCAGAAAGACACTAATTCAAATCCTGCCTCAGACACTTACAATCTGAGTGACTCTGGCCAGGTCCCTTAATCTCTATGTTCTCACTACCTTGTCTATAAAACGAGGCTAATAATAGCACCTACCTCACAGAATTGTAAGGATCAGATTGAAGAGGGTGATGAGGTTCAGGAGTTGGGTCATCTGCAGAGAATTCAAAAGGCAGTTGTTCTCCTATTCAAGAGGGTTTTGTTGACACAAAAGCAGCAGGCTAGTCCTTAGGCATACCAGCAGCTTGGAGAAGGACAGGGGCTTGCTGTTATACACAAATCTTGGGTGCTCAACCAGGAGTGGGGTATACTCCTGGGTGGGCAGTTAAGCACAGGGAAAAGAAAGCAGTTAAGCACAGGGAAAAGGAAGCATGTGTGTTGGGAAGGGGAGGCAGGAAAGGGAAAGGCAGGTGTGTCTTGTTAACAGGTACAGGCCCCTGTTACTGGGAAGATTTAGATTTAGTCAAGGCTCTCATTGTTGCAGGGCAGAAGCCAGCCTCATCATCCCCCCCTCTAATTATTGATAAAATAAATCTTTCAAGTAAATGGATGGTGGCCTCTTTTTCAGTAACTTCTTCCTTCTGACAAGGGGCACAGAGCTGTTCCTAAGGAAAAGGGGAACCAGACAGGAAGTGGGGAACTGATGTCTGAACTTGTTACCAGCAAAATTCAAGGTTGGACTGCTCTATATAAGGCACCCAGGAGCTAAAGATGGAGTTTCTATATAAGAAAAGACAGAAAATGAAGTTAAAAATTACACCAAGGTAAGCTCTCATAAATGAGGGTAGGCTGCAAACCTGTGGAAGCAGAAATAAAGTTCAAAGAACAACCATAGCTGGTATTGTTAGGATCACCTGATAGGTATCTCAAATGTCCATAGGGGATAAGGACCACCCCATCTGATCTTATTGCACTTGTTGAGTTGGTTCTAATCTTTTTATGGGCTATATAGCTATTCCAGTGGAGGGATCACTCCCAGCTCAAAAGCAAGGTGTTTCAGTGGTCAAATTTGAAAGTTGACATATTCAGCAGTCATGCACTCCTCCCTGCCAGAGCTCCATATTTGAATCAATGCATTAGATTCCCAGTCACAAGGAAGCAGGTCTTGCACAGGGTGGGAATCAGTAATAGGAAAAGGAAGAATATAATGTCCCTATAAGCAGAACCAAAAGCAGAGGAATAGAAGGTAGAAAGAAGGCAGAAGTCAGCCTCATCAAGATGAGTTCACATATGTAAAGCATTTCATATCATACTATATACAAGCTAGCTATTTACTGCTATAAATTCAGAGCTCTTCAATATGGAGCTAGGCTCAAACGGCAATCACACTGCATACCCTTTGATACATCAATAATACTACTAGGTCTGTAGCCCAAAGAGATCACACAAAAAAAGAAAAATATTTATAGCATGTACAAAGTATTTATAGCAGATCTTATGGCAAAGAATTGTTTGTTGTTTTGTCCTTTGTTCTTGAAGAAGACCATGACATCAGGGAGATATTGCCATGACATGCAAGTGAATTGGATTTAAGTGAAGGAAGGCTGTGCAAAGTCACCTGTCAAAAAAAATATGAGTCTAGGAGGGAAAAACTCTCAGAGTTTCTGTCTAAAATACAAACAATTGCCAACCAGGGCCCAAACAATGACCAAGTGGTGTATTGTTGACCAATCAATGAGGGCCAGAGTGATTTGGCTTTAAGGCTAGGTCCTTAAAGAAAAAAAAAAGTTTCAGTGATGAAAATTCTGGGCAGAGAACCTGCCGTCAAGGGGATGATACTATGATATCCTATGTGAATAGGGAAGGAAGGAAGGAAAGAAAAGAAGTATTTCTCTCCTAGATTGGCTTTTTTTTAACACTAAGTAGGCCATTCTCTGCTTTATTTCTTACCTAGTCTTAAACACTGAATGGGCATAGCCTCAGTCAAGCTGAGATTTTTTATATACCTTTGCTTAAAAAGACTGAGGTTTCCCACTGTATCCAGGGCCATCTCCAGTTGTCCTTGCCTATATCTCACCACTATAGCTCTGGAGGAGAAAGTGAGGCTAGTGACTTTACACAGCCCTCCCTCACTTAAATCCAATTAACTTACATGTCATGGCATGATGTCATGGTCCTTTCCATGCTTCCCCTTCCCTGTGGTTAAAAGCACTACTTCCTTTTCCCTATGATTAACTGTACATGCAGAAGCATATCCCATTCCTGGCTGAGCGCCCAAGATTTGTGTATAAATCCAAGCCCCTGCCCTTCTCCAAGCTGCTAGTATTCTAAAGGACTAGCCTACTGCTTTGTGTCAATAAAGCCCTCTTGACTAGAACATTCACTGTGAGTAGAAAATAGTAGCCATTCCACTGGGGACCTGACTGGAATAGACCAGTTGGGCAATATAGCTTCTTTCTTTCTTTCTTTCTTTCTTTCTTTCTTTCCTTTCTTTCTTTCTTTCTTTCTTTCTTTCTTCCTTTCTTCCTTTCTTTCTTTCTTTCCATTCCCTCTGTCCATATTGGGCATCACACCCTTACCTGAGGATGCTTGGCCCAAAGGGAATGCAAATTTTGATCCCTGGCAAAGAATTGGAGATTGAGGGGATGCCTATCAATTGGGGAATGGCTGGACAAGTTGTGGTATATGAATGTAATGGAATAATATTTTGCTATAAAAAACGATGAACAGACAGATTTCAGAAAAACCTCGACTCGTGTGAACTGATGCAAAGTGAATTGAGTAAAACTAGAAGAACATTATATACAGTAACAACCACATTGTGCAATAATTCATAGTTGATCACCATGAATAACTTAATTATTCTCAGCAATATAATGATCCAAGACAATTTCGAAGGTCTCATAATAGAAAATGCCATCTGTATCTAGAGGAAAAACTGATGGAGTCTGGGATGCAGATTGTAGCATACTATTTTTCACTTTCTTTTTTCACATTTCACAACATGACTAATATGGAAATATGTTTTATATGATTGCACATATGTAATCTATATCAAATTGTTTACTCCTTTAGGGAAAGGGTATATAAAGGAGGTAGAAAATTTGGAACTCAACTTTTTAATGAACTTTAAAGAATTATCTTTACATGTAATCTAAAAAAAAATACTATTTGAAAAAATTAAAACTCAGAGCTCTTGCCACTGCATTCATGTACATTCACAAAAAGAAATGGGTACATGGTAAAATTGATCATGATAATTTCTTGCACACGTTGGTATTTCAGATAGTCCTTGGTGGAGTCATAAATCAAATTTCTTTGAGAAATGCCAATAGACAGAAATTTGTCAAATCACCAGAGAGTCCAGGATGTTAGTTGCCATGTGAACTAACTTTGGTGTCTACAGAAGTGCTGGATAAGTTATCTTAGTGGTTTGGAAGGTTTTTTAAAAACCTATGGAGACTTTTCCAAATGCCCTCTGATTCCTTGGCACCCTCACCAACTTAGATCTATCTTCATTTTTTTCCTTCTTCAAGAATGTTACCTTGAAAAAATAACTCACACAAAACTAGTGTGCCTGCTGTGTGAATTTACATTTGCCTCTTCTTTTTAAACAACCTTTCTCTCTTTCATTCTGTTCTATAGCCCCCCATTATCACCAAACATAAAGACTATCCCTTCCTCTGCTTGCCTTATTTTCACTTTTTTAAATTTAATCAGTTTGTAGGCATATGCAATGCCTAGATGGGACTATACACTCACCTAAGGAATCAATTCATTTCATGAAACTGGTGAACCTGTCAGCATAGAATCATTTGGTTTCCAAAAAGATAAGGAAAAAAAGAGGACAAAAGCACACATTATTCTTTCAATGGGAAATGAATCTTTAAAGAATGAGGGGGGAAAGGGACCTGACACTAGTTTTCTCCCTCCACCCCACACTCTCATTAGAAAATTTTAATTCTCCTCACAACACTCTTGTGAATAGATTGATGAAATGTAAATCCTAAGTTAAAAAAAAAAGCTACAGATGACCTATGATCCTGACCTAGCTTAGAGAGGTTGCTTAGAAAGAGTCTCAAGGTTTAACTACTGAGGATCCTGAATGGTCCTGAGACTATGGAATCCCTTCCCATGGAATTGATTTATTTCTAAATATTTGCCTGTTGTTGAGAGCCTGCCCACAATAGAGCCTGAAGCATAATTGAAAAACAGTAGGAAAACAGAACTGTTTTTATGAGGGGGAAAATGATCTGCTTGATGATAAGTATTAAATTAAAACTGTAAAGTAACCATCAGAAGAGAACAGCCCAAGTGGCTGTACTGTTCAAGGTCTAAATTCTGGTCAGAACAATAGGGCAGAGTCTTCTGGCTCTGAGTCAGTACAGCCTGGGACCCAACTCAACAATGATTTCAATACCATGTGGAGAATCCCCAAGGTTTAAAGTCAAAGGTGCATGTCATTCAAAGGTCAATGAAGCTGGGAGCTTGTGGAATTTGCTGCTATAATAAGATCCCAGATGAAGCTGCTTTTTTCCCTGTGTGTGTGTGTGTGTGTGTGTGTGTGTGTGTGTGTTGAAGAGAGAAGAAAGAGATGAGGAAGAAGGTTTGCAAAGGGAAATTTTTCAGATTAACTCCAAAGAAAGAAACACCATTTAGTTTACAGCAATTTGGGAAAGGCTAATTCATAAATTCAGAATTATACAAAGCTGTTAAATTCTGGGCACTACTTGACTACTTGAATGATTTTTTTTAATTAAAAAATTTTGATTATTATGTTATAGCCAGGTGAAATAGCGAGTATTAACAGAGAGACCACAGAGTCCAATCAAAAGTTTTAAGGAGCTTTAATAGAAATTAATTTAGCCAGCTGGCGGCTGTCCCATGCCAATCTGAAGGGAGCAGCAGGGCAAAACAGAAGTCTGGGATCTCTTGTACCATTTTGGGTTGCTAACAACATAATTAATAACTAAGTTGGTATCCAAGTGTAATCAGTAACTACAATTAAACTGGTATCCAGAAACAATCGGTAACTAAAACTAACTGATATCCAGGTATAAGCAGTTACTTTTCTATAATTACTAGTTGACATCCAGGTATGGGGATCTATTCTTTATCTTCAGGGAACCATGAAGTAGGAACCAGGAGAACACGATGACCTCAATATTGTTAGGTACAGAAGCCGGGAGAGTGAATACAGGGTTGAAAATGGGGGTGCAGGCTTTGTCACATAGCCGCTTCTAGTGACTGATTTGGCTCTGAGTTTACTAAGTTCTGCTTTGGATACGGTTTCAGTTTAGGTATGCTCACTGATTTCTTATTTCACAAAGTATCACTTAACTCTTTCCTGGTTAATTTCTTGAATCCATGCTTAACTATTTCCTGGCTTCTTCAATTACCTCCTAAGTTCTCTGGACTGCCAAAGCCCCATGACTACATCTTGTAGAGGTGCTCTGCTCTGGTCATTTTGTGAATTGAAGTTTCTTCTTTCCTTGTGGATGATTTCATAAGATGCTGTAACAAAAAATTTTAAAGGGGTAGGGGGGAACCATCATCTATTACCTACCTTTTGATGATTAGACTCAGAATTTAGTTAGACTGACTTCTAGAATCAGAAGACTCAAATCTTAATCTTCATTACTTACTACCTGAGTAGCTTGGGGTAAGTGACTTTGCTAGATATGCTTTACTCAGGAAGACCTAAGTTTGAATCTAATTTTAGACACTTACTAGCTGTATGACCCTGAGCACACAACTTAGTATGTACATTTTAATCTCTGTTTCCTTCATTTTCTTCCTGTAAAATGAGGGAACATAACTCCTACCTCTCAGGATTGGTGTGAGGATCAAATGAGACAATATTTATAAAGCGCTTAACACAGTCCCTGGCACATTGTAGCAGCTATATAAATGTTTATTCCCTTCCCTTGGCCTCCATAATGACTTTATGGGGACTAGATGGTGTGTGAGGTCCTTTACGTTGCTACAATTGTGATATTTTTATTTTGTGGTCCTCTGATGCTATATTAGACCTATAGACAAAGTTTTTGTATTAGGTATCACTGGTCAGGGCTTGTATTCTGTTTTAGTTTCCAAGAAGACAGTCATCCTCATTTCCAAGACATATAAGGAACTGATTTAAATTAAGTATAAGAACCACTTCCCAACTTATTAATGATCAAAGAATATGAACAGGAAGTCCATATGAATAGTCTAAGGAAGAAATCCAAACAATCAAAAGCCATATATAAAGTGGTTTAACCATAGAATAAGTAAACACACATTGAAATAGCTCTGAGGTTCTATCTCACATCCATAAAATTGGCAAAAAAATGGAAAGTAACAAATGCTGGAGGGGCTATGAGAAAAAAGGCCTATTAATGTGGTAGTGGAGCTGTGAACTGGTTCAGCCTTTCTGGAAAGGAAAAATTACAAACTATTCGTACACTTTGACCCAGTGATGCCACTATTAGACCTATAACTCAAAGGGATTAAAGAGAGAGGAAAGGGAACCCTTTGTGCAAAAAAACATTTATAGAAGTTCTTTTTTGTGTTGGCAAAGAAATGGAAATTAAGGTGGTTCCCCCCTCAGATTGGGAATGGTTGAAAAAATTTATATGTGAATGTAATTGAATACTATTATGTTGTAAAAAATAATGAAGGAGACAGTTTCTGAGAAAATTGAGGAGATTGTACAAACCGATGCAGAATGATGTGAACATAACCAGGAGAAAATCTTATACAATAAAAGCATTATAGAAATGAATAGTTTTTTAAAACTGAAGAACTGTGTTCAAAGCATAATTCCAGAAGATAAATGCTGCAGAGATGTGATAGATTCAGATGCAGACATTTTTTGGACATAGTCAATGTAAAAATTTGTTTTGCTTGACTATACATATGTATATACATAATACATACATACACACACGTGTGAGTTACAAGGACTTTATTCTCCTCCCATCTCTCCCCATCCACAACTCCCAGTGGGCAGGAGAGAGGTGGAGAAGGAAAAAGATGTTATTAAGTGGGAAAAAATAGGTTAAAAACACTACAAAAAGTGAGACTGAGCAAGGCATGTGCAATGAAGATACAAAAGTAAAAAAGTCTCTGCCCTAAGGGAGATTATATTTTACTTGGAGGTAGGGGTATATTATACCATGTACACCAATGAAACTTTAGGAAGGAGAAAGAACTAACAATTTAGGGGAATCCATAAAGAAGTAGGATTGTAGTAAAGACTCTAGACAAACTAAGTGCAGATGTGGTATTTACATTGACTTTTTCCTCTACTTGCCCAAGCCCCTAAACCAGTATTTCCCTACTAGTAGGAAATTCTTTTTGAAGAGGTAGATTTTTCACACTTAAGCATCAATCAATTACCCTTCATCAATACAAATTACATTTTTCTACAGCATTAAAGAAAAAGTCTTAGTGATACCTTTTGCTATTACATGACATTCATTTCTTTCCCTTCATCTACCTAGTGAACTTTCTCTTTTTTACGAAGAAAGTAGGGAGGGCAGGGAAGCTGTTTACCAAAACCAACTCATTGATGGTGGCCAATAATATACATAATATTATAATATTCATCATTCCAATCTCTCCAATAAAAGGTGTAATGCTAATGGAATAGAGTCCACTGGGGGAGGAACTTGCCTAAAGGGAAGCTTGCTTAGGGGAGGTTTACTTGTAGGAAGGTTTTCACACCTTTTGGTACAACGCTAATTAGGCACTGAGTCACAAGGGTTGTGATGCCTCCTGGTTCTGAGCCTATTAGTTGAAAACAATTTTTACTGGGAGGTTGATACATTGCTTCAGGATTCACTTATGAGAAGGACCTTTTGATTTCCTGGATGGGATTCTGAGTAGTCATTAGTTGAGAGCCCCCAACTACTTAGAGTTTTGGCTCTCCTGATCCAATGGTGTATGTAGGTGGTTGTATTACTTTGTTTAGGCAGTAAGAGCCCTGTCTATTGAATCTCTGTGCTAATTTCTCTGCTTGTATTTTCTACTTATATGTAATTAAAGGAAGATTGCTGACCCCTTTAGAAGTTGTCTTTCTTTTAGCACAGCAAATCAAAGAACCTGTCTTAGCAGGCTATCTTGGGTGTGCTAGGGTGCTTACTAATCCCAAGGAAGAAAGGTACATTTTCTCAATTCTACAAAGCTAACATTGGTCATTGTAATTATACAGCATTATATTTCATTTTTTCTTTTAATTTTCTTGTAGTTATTAGGTATGTTATTTTCACAATTCTATCTATTTTACCTTGCATCAGTTCACATAAGCCTTTTGATGCTTCTCTGAATTCTTCATCTCTGTCCTCTCTCTGAGTGTAGTAATACCTAATTACATTCATGTACCACACTTGGTTTAGCCATTCCCCAAACAAAGGACATCTACTGTTTCTAATCCTTTGCTAACACAAAGGATACTATTATAATATAGTATATTGTTAGAGCAGCTAGGTGGTGCCGGCCCTGGAGTCAAAAGGAACTGAGTTCAAATCTGGACTCAGACCCTAAACACTTACTAGCTGTGTGACCTTGGGCAAGTCACTTAACCCCAACTGCCCTGCCTTAACCCTGCAAAAAAAGTGTGTGTGTGTGTGTGTGTAAATAGGGGGATGGGAAACCCACTATTGTTCAAATGAACAATAAGTTGAACCCCAATAAAAAGAGGAAGAAAGGAATGGACTAGATTTCCTTTGGGATAATGCTCAGCACTTTCAACAATTCCAAGTTTTTCTGTGATACAAAAGTCCATGTCATTAAGTCTAATATCCTCTAGGTAATGGTATATGGTCATGAATCATGAAACACCATAATTTCTAAAAAGTCAAAATTACAGATGTTCAAAAGAACAATGAAGACATCTTTGATGATCTAAGTAGTCTGAAGCTGTATCTCCAATAATATCTTGCATCTAAGAAGTTGTTTGACAGGTATAATCAAGGTCATAGATGATTTGTAAAGATGAATAGTTCATGTTGCAAGAATGAGAAATGGGGCGGCTAGGTGGCGCAGTGAATAGAGCACCGGCCCTGAAATCAGGAGTACCTGAGTTCAAATCCGGCCTCAGACACTTAACACACACAAAAAAACTAGCCATGTGACCTTGGGCAAGTCACTTAACCCCAACTGCCCTCCAAAAAAAAAAAGCAAAAAAAAAAAAAGAATGAGAAATGTCATATGGATAACCATGGTGCTGTGCTGGTACACATGAAATGTTCATAAAAGCTTAAAATGAGACTTTGCAGCATGTTGGGTACATATTTGGTGGTACTACTTTTGATAGGACATGAACAAGCATAGCACAAAATAACCTGGCCTGCATGGATTGTGAGCTGTACCTGCGCAACATGGGTTGTGAGCTGGTATGTGGGAATGCTCATATTAATGAACTCATGCATTCATCAAAATGTTGAATTAAGTACATACGTGCTCTTACATTAAAGAACAACATACACAAAGAACCACAAACTAAGGTATCAGAAATCTGAATTCTTTTTTTCTTTTTTTTAAAATTTGTTTTCTTGCTTACATCATTCATTTTCATGACATGTTTTAATTACAAATTTTCTCCCTGTCTTGCCCCTGCCCCAACCTTAAAACAGCGATCCCACTGTAAAGCCCCTCCCCTGCTCTGCTCTCTAATTTTCTGGTAGGGCAGGGAAGGTCTCCCTATCCCAGCACATGTATATCTTAATTTCTAGTTGCAGGTCTTGCAGAACTTTAATTTCTAGATTCTTTCGCTTCCTCCCTTGTCACCCACCCCCGCTGGAAGGACAAGCAATTAAATACAGGCTGTAGATGTGTGATTATACAGGACATCTTAATAGTGGACATATTGTGAGAGTGATCATCTGTCTCTCCTTCCTATCCCTCCCACCCGCCTTGTTCT
>JAQQSW010024176.1:0-10137 GCA_028646575.1 Pseudocheirus occidentalis | reverse complement strand
AAGACAGAATCAACCCAAAGTGGGATACCATACTTTGATGGTTGAACGAGACATGGAAGGGACTTTCCTCCGGGGAAAAGCCCTAACTCTACCGGGGAAAGGCCATAATGCGGGGCCAAACACCATAAAAAATAGCCAAATTATCCATTCCTTAACTGCACTAATATTCATGTAAACTTAGCATTAAAAAAGAAGCAAGGGATCATACATCTGTGCATCTAATCGTCCTTGGAGGGACTTTCTCAAGCTTGATGAATATTTTTTGATCACTCTGGAATCTGACATATAATTCATGCCCATCTCCACATGTTACTACTAGGAAACAGACACCTTTTTCAGTAGAAGATTTTTTCTACCTGCAAAACGACAAAAAGTGTGCACAACCATAGCAAGGAAGGCACATTTCCTCATTTCCTGATCTTTAATCCCCTTTTCCTGAGCCTATAACAACCAAGACTAGGATACCTTCCTTTCAAGGTTGAACGAGAAATGGAAGGGTCTTTATTCGGGTGAAAAGCCCTTACTCTACCGGGGAAAGGCCACTGTGTGGGACCAAACACCGCATAAAATTACCATATTATCAATTCCTCACCTGTGCTAAGGTTCATGTAAACTTAGCATCAAAAAAAAGACGGAAAGTATCACACACCTATTCAACTAATAATCAATGGAGGGACTTTTTACCACCTCGCGGACAAGAACTGATAAGTCTAGATTTCGACACATAATGCACAGCCATCTCTTCAAGCTACTGCTACAAAAGAGACACATTTTCGTCTGTTGAAAATTCCTTGGTATAAGTGCAAAGGACAAAACGTGTGTAGAGACCATGTAAAGAACACGCGTTTCTTCATTTTCTGACCTTCAGTGCCCTTCTGCTAAAATAGAAACAACCAGAAGTAGGGTACCACCATTAATGGTTAAGCCAACCATGAAAAGGATTTCCTTCTGGTCCAAAGCTCATACATAGATGCATGATTCCTTACTTCTTTGTTGAAGTTATATTTACCTGAATGGCAGTGCAGGTCAGCAATTGAGAAAATGTGTATTCTGTGCGTTGTCTGTCCCCTCATTTTGACCGTTTCACTATAGAGGAAATGCTTGTCACGTGAAGAAAGTCGCTTCCATGTCTCCCTCCGCCATGAAAGGATGGTGTTTCCTGCACCATTCATGGTTCAGCCAGTCTTGGAGAGGATTTTCTTTACATCAAATGCCCATACCGCACAGAAAAAATTCCGCAGTGTGGGCCAAGATTATGCATAGAATACACATTTTTTCAATTCCTGACCTGCAATCCCATTCAGGGAAAATTAGCTCCAAGAAAGATGGAAGGAATCATACATCTATACATATAATCACCCTTGGAAGGACTTTCTCCTGCCTGGCAATCCTTTTTTCATAACTCTGTAGGTTGACAAACAAGACACAGCCATCTCCTCATGTTGCTACTGGAAAAGAGAGACACGTTCTTCTGTTGAAAATCTTTGTCTACCTATAAACGTAACAAAAGGGTGTACAGTCATTGCAAAGAAGGCACATTTCTTCAATTCCTGAACTTTAATGCCCTTTTCTTAAGCCATAATCAACCAAGATTAGGATATCCACCCTTTCATGGTTGAATGAGACATGAAACGGAATTTCTTCAGGAGAAAAGCCCTTCCTCTACCGGGGAAGGGCCACAATGTGAGGCCAAACACCTCATAGAATTCCCATGTTATCAATTCCTCACCTGCACTAATGTTCATGTAAACCTATTATCAAAAAAAGGAAAGAATCATACACATATTCAACTAATACTCATTTGAGAGACTTTTTCTGCCTTGCGAACTGTTTCTGATAATTCTAGAATCAGGCATATATTGCATATAAATCTCTTCAAGGTAGCACTACAAAAGAGACACACTGTTATCGGTTGAAGCTACATTGCTATACTTGAAAATATAAAACGTTAGTACAGACCTTGCAAAGAAGACACTTTTCTTCATTTGATGACCATCCGTGCCCTTCTGGTAAGATAGAAACAACAAAAAGGAGGATACCACCATTCATATATCCGCCAGTCATGAAAAGGTTTTTCTTCAGGTCAAAAGCTTGTACCTAGATGTATAATTCCTAACTTCTTTGTTAATTCTGCGTTCACCTTAATTGTAGTGCAGGTCAGGAATTGCGGTTATGTGGATTCTATGCATTGTCTGGCCCCTCATTGTGGCCGTTTCCATGTAGAGGAAGGGCTTTTCACTTGAAGAAAGTCCCTTCCATGTCTCCATCCACCAAGAAGGGATGGCATCCTCCTCCACCATTCATGGTTCAACCAGTCATTGAGAGGATTTTCTTTACGTTAAAAGCCCATACTATACAGTAAAAATTCCACAATTTGGGGCCAGATTACGTAGAGAATCCAAATATTTTCAATTCCTGACCTGCAGTCAAATTCAGGTAAAACTGATTTCAAGACAGAAAGAAAGAATGAAACATCTATGTATCTAATAGTCCTTGGAGGTACACTCCCCTGCCCTGCAAATATTTTTAATCACTCTGGAATCCGACAAATAATGCATAGCCATCTCCTCATCTTACTACTCGAAAAGAGAGACACTTTCTTCAGTTGAAATCCTTTGTCTGCCTGTCAAAGGACAAAAAGTGTGTACAAGCGTCGCAAAGAAGACACATTGCTTTATTTCCTCAACTTCAATGCCCTTTCCTAAGACAGAAATAACCCAAAATAGGATACCATACTTTGATGGTTGAATGAGACATGGAAGGTAGTTTCCTCACGTGAAAAGCCATAACTCTACCGGGGAAAGGTCACAATGCGGAGCCAAACACAGTTCAGAATAGCCATATTATCCATTCCTGAACCGCACTAATCGTCATGTGAGCCTAGCATTAAAAAAGAAGGAACGGATCCTTCATCTGTGCATCTAATCGTCATTGTAGGCACTTTCCCATGCTTGACGAACATTTTTTGATCACTTTGAAATCTGACATATAATTCATGTCCATCTCCACATGTTACTACTAGGAAACAGACACCTTTTTCAGTAGGAGATTTTTTCTACCTGCAAAACGACAAAAAGTGTGCACAACCGTTGCAAAGAAGGCACATTTCGTCATTTCCTGATCTTTAATCCCCTTTTCCTGAGCCGGAAACAACCAAGATTACGATACCTTCATTTCATGGTTGAATGAGACATGGAAGGGACTTTATTCGGGTGAAAACCCTTACTCTCCCGGCGAAAGGCAACAATGTGGGGCGAAACACCGCATAGAATTCCCATATTATCTATTCCTCACCTGCCCTAAGGTTCATGTAAACTTAGCATCAAAAAAGAAGGAAAGTATCATACATCTATCCAACTAATAATCAAGGGAGGGAATTTATGCCGCCTCGCGAACAAGTACTGATATGTCTAGATTTAGACACATAATGCACAGCCATCTCTTCAAGCTACTGCTACAAAAGAGGAATATTTCCGTCAGCTGAAAATACCTTGGTATACGTTAAAAAGACAAAAGTTCTGTATAGACCTTGTGAAGAACACACGTTTCTTCATTTCCTGAACTTCAGTGCCCTTCTGCTAAAATAGAAAAATCCAAAAGGAGGATACCACCATTAATGGTTCAGGCAACCATGAAAAGGATTTTTTTCAGGGCAAAAGCTCATACATAGATGCATGAGTCCTTCCTTCTTTGTTGACATTATCTTTACCTAAATTACAGTACAAGTCAGCAATTGAAAAAATGTGTACTCTGTGCGTTGTCTGGCCCCTCATTTTGATCGTTTCACTATAGAGGAAATTCTTATCAAGTGAAGAAAGTCCCTTCCATCTCTCCCTCCCCATGAAAGGATGGTGTCCTCCTGCACCATTCATGGTTCAGCCATTCTTGGAGAGGATTTTCTTTAAGTGAAAAGCCAATGCAGCACAAGAAAAATTCCACAATGTGGGGCCAGATTATGCAGAGGATCCAAATATTTTCAATTCCTGAACTGCACTCAACTTCAGGTAAAACTGATTTCAAAAAAGAAGGAAGGAATCAAACATCTATGAATCTAATTGTCCTTGGGGGGATTTTCTCCTGCCTGGCGAATATTTTTGATTACTCTAGAATCTCACAAATAATGCATAGCCATCTGCTCATCTTACGACTCGAAAAGAGAGATACTTTCTTCAGTTGAAATCCTTTGTCTGCCTGCAAAAGGACAAAAAGTGTGTACAGGCATTGCAAAGAAGCCACATTTCTTTATTTCCTCAACTTTAATGCCCTTTCCTGAGACAGAATCAACCCAAAGTAGGACACAATAATTTGATGGTTGAACGAGACTTGGAAGGGTTTTTCCTCACTTGAAAAGTCCTAACTCTACCGGGGAAATTCCACAATGAAGTGCCAAACACCATACAGAATAGCCATACTATCCATTCCCGAATGGCACTAATGTTCATGTAAAGCTAGCACTAAAAAAGAAGGAAGGAATCATACATCTGTGCATCTAATCGTACTTGGAGGGACTTTCTCATGTTGACGAATATTTTTTGATCACTTTGGAATTTTTCATGTAATTCATGTCCATATCCACATGTTACTAGTAGGAAAAAGATACCTTTTTCAGTAGAAGATGTTTTCCACCTGCAAAACGACAAAAAGTGTGCACAACCATTTCAAAGAAGGCACATTTCCTCATTTCCTGATCTTTAATCCCCTTTTCCTGAGCCACAAACAACAACGACTACGATACCTTTCTTTCATGGTTGAACGAGAAATGGAAGGGACTTTATTTGGGTGAAAAGCTCTTACTCTACCGGCGAAAGGCCACAAGGTGGGTCCAAACACCGCATAGAATTTCCATATTATCAATTCCTCACCTGCCCTAAGGTTCATGTACACTTAGCATCAAAAAAGAAGGAAAGTATCATACATCAATACAACTAAAAATCAATGGTGGGACTTTATGACGCCTCGCGAACAATTACTCATAAGTCTAGATTTCGACACATAATGCACAGCCATTTCTTCATGCTACTGCTACAAAAGAGACACATTTCCGTTGGTTAAAAATACCTGGGTATACGTGAAAAGGACAAAAGTTGTGTATAGACCTTGTAAAGAACACACGTTTCTTCATTTCCTGACCTTCAGTGCCCTTCTGCTAACATAGAAACAACCAAAAGGAGGATACCACCATTAACGGTTAAGCCAACCATGAAAAGGATTTTCTTTAGGTCAAAAGCTCATACATAGATGCATGATTCCTTACTTTTTTGTTGACGTTATCTTTACCTGAATGTCAGTGCAGATCAGACATTGAGAAAATGTGTGTTCTGTCCGTTGTCTGACCCCTCATTGTAACCGTTTCACTATAGAGGAAATGCTTGTCATGTGAAGAAAGTCCCTTCCATGACTCCCTCCACCATGAAAGTATAGTGTCCTCTTGCACCATTCATGGTTCAGCCAGTCTTGGAGAGGATTTTCTTTACATCAAAGGCCCATGCCGCACAGGAATAATTCCACAATGTGTGACAAGACTATGCATAGAATACACAATTTTTCAGTTCCTGAACTGCACTCCCATTCAGGGATTATTAGCTTCAAGAAAGATGAAGTAATCATACATCTATGCATATAATCGCCCTTGTAAGTACTTTCTCCTGCCTGGCAAACCTTTTTTGATCACTCTGGAATCTGACAAACAATACATAGCCATCTCCTCATGTCACTACTCGAAAAGAGAGACACTTTCTTCAGTTGAAAATCTTTGTCTACCTGTAAAAGTACCAAAAGTGTGTACAGTCATTACAAAGAATGCACATTTCTTCAATTCCTGAACTTTAATGCCCTTTTCTTAAGCCATGCATTGTCTGGCCCCTCATTGTTGCCGTTTCAATGTAGAGGAAGGGCTTTTCATCTAAAGAAAGTCCCTTCCTTGTCTCCCTCCACCAAGAAAGGATGGCATCCTCCTCAACAATTCATGGTTCAGCCAGTCACAGAGAGGATTTTCTTTACCTTCTAAGCCCATACTATACAGGAAAAATTCCACAATGTGGGGCCAGTATACGCAGAGGATCCAAATATTTTCAATTCCTGACCTGCACTCAAATTCAGGTAAAACTGATGTCAAGAAAGAAGGAAGGAATCATACATCTATGCCTCTTATCGTCCTTGGAGGGACTTTCTCCTGCCTGGCGAATATTTTTGATCACTCTGGAATTTTACAAATAATGGTTAGCAATCTCTTCATCTTACTACTCGAAACGAGAGACACTTTCTTCAGTTGAAATGCTTTTTCTACCTGTAAAAGGACAAAAAGTGTGTATAGGCATTGCAAAGAAGACACATTTCTTTATTTCCTCAACTTTAGTCCTCTTTCCTAAGACAGAATCAAACCAAAGTAGGATACCATACTTTGATGGTTGAACGAGACATGGAAGGGACTTTCCTCACGTGAAAAGACCTAACTCTACCGGGGAAAGGCCAGGATGCAGTGCCAAACACAGTACAGAATAGCCATATTATCCATTCCTGTACTGCAGTAATGTTCATGCAAACCTAGCATTAAAAAAAGAAGGAATCAAACATCTGTGCATGTAATCATGCTTGGAGGGACTTTCTCATGCTTGACGAACATTTTTTGATCACTCTGCAATCTGACGTACAATTCATGTCAATCTCCACATGTTACTACTAGGAAACAGACCCTTTTTCAGTAGAAGATATTTTCTACCTGCAAAACGACAAAAAGTGTTCACACCCATAGCAAAGAAGGCACATTTCCTCATTTCCTGATTTTTAATCCCCTTTTCCTGAGCCGGAAACAACCAAGACTAGGATACCTTTCTCTAATGGTTGAATGGGACATGGAAGGGACTTTATTCGGGTGAAAAGCCCTTACTCCACCGGCGAAAGGCCACAATGTGGGGCCAAACACCGCATAGAATTCCCATATTATCAATTCCTCACCTGCGCTAAGGTTCATGTAAACTTAGTATCAAAAAAGAAGGAAAGTATCATACATCTATTCAACTAAAAATCAATGGAGGGTCTTTATGCCTCCTCGCGAAAAAGTACTGATAAGTCTAGATTTCAACAGATAATGCACAGCCATCTCTTCAAGCTACTGCTACAAAAGAGAAATATGTCCGTTGGTTGAACATACCTTGCTATATATGAAAAGGACAAAAGTTGTGTATAGACCTCGTAAAGAACACACGTTTCTTCATTTCCTGACCTTCAGGGCCTTCTGCTAAGATAGAAACAACAAAAAGGAGGATACCACCATGCATATGTCCGCCAGTCATGAAAAGGTTTTCTTCTGGTCAAAAGCTTGTACCTAGATGTATGATTCCTAACTTCTTTGTTAATGCTGCGTTTAACTGAATGGTAGTGCCGGTCAGGAATTGCGGAAATGTGTATTCTATGCATTATCTGGCCCCACATTGTGGCCGTTTCCATGTAGAGGAAGGGTTTTCACCTGAAGAAAGTCCCTTCCATGTCTCCATCCACCAAGAAAGAATTGCATCATCCTCCACCACTCATGGTTCAACAAGTCATTGAGAGGATTTTCTTTACGTTCAAAGCCCATACTATACAGGAAAAATTCCACAATGTGGGGCCAGATTACACAGAGAATCCAAATATTTTCAATTCCTGAACTGCACTCAACTTCAGGTAAAACTGATTTTAAGACACAAAGAAGGAATCAAACATCTATGCCTCTAATCGTCCTTGGAGGGACTTTCTCCTGCCTGGCGAATATTTTTGATCACTCTGGAATCTGACAAATAATGCATAGCCATCTCCTCATCTTACTACTCGAAAAGAGAGACTCTTTCTTCAGTTGAAATCCTATGTCTGCCTGTAAAATGACAAAAAGTGTGTACAGGCATCGGAAAGAAGACACATTTCTTTATTTCCTCAACTTTAATGCCTTTTCCTAAGACAGAATCAACCCAACGTAGAATACCATACTTTGATGGTTGAACGAGACTCGGAAGGGACTTTCCTCCGGGGAAAAGCCCTAACTCTACCGGGGAAAGGCCATAATGCGGGGCCAAACACCATAAAAAATAGCCATGTTATACATTCCTTAACTGCAATAATGTTCATATAAACTTAGCATAAAGAAAGAAGCAAGGGATCACACATCTGTGCATCTAATCGTCCTTGGAGGGACTTTCTGAAGCTTGACGAATATTTTTTGATCACTCTGGAATCTGACATATAATTCATGCCCATCTCCACATGTTACTACTAGGAAACAGACACCTTTTTCAGTAGAAGATTTTTTCTACCTGCAAAACGACAAAAAGTGTGCACAACCATAGCAAAGAAGGCACATGTCCTCATTTCCTGATCTTTAATCCCCTTTTCCTGAGCCGGAAACAACCAAGGCTAGGATACCTTCCTTTCATGGTTGAACGAGACATGGAAGAGTCTTTATTCGGGTGAAAAGTCCTTACTCTACCGGCGAAAGGTCACAGTGTGGGGCCAAACACCGCATAGAATTACCATATTATCAATTCCTCACCTGTGCTGAGGTTCATGTAAACTTAGCATAAAAAAAGAAGGAAAGTATCATAAATCTATTCAACTAATAATCAATGGAGGGACTTTATACCACCTCGCGGACAAGAACTGATAAGTCTAGATTTCGACACATAATGCACAGCCATCTCTTCAAGCTACTGCTACAAAAGAGACACATTTCCGTCGGTTGAAAATTCCTTGGTATACGTACAAAGGACAAAACGTGTGTATAGACCTTGTAAAGAACACACGTTTCTTCATTTTCTGTCCTTCAGTGCCCTTCTGCTGAAATAGAAACAACCAAAAGAAGGATACCACCATTAATGGTTAAGCAACCATGAAAAGGATTTTCTTCAGGTCCAAAGCTCATACATAGATGCATGATTCCCTACTACTTTTTTGAAGTTATCTTTACCTGAATGGCAATGCAGGACAGCAATTGAAAAAAAATGTGTATTCTGTGCGTTGTCGGGCCCCTCATTGTGACCGTTTCACTATAGAGGAAATGCTTGTCACGTGAAGAAAGTCGCTTCCATGACTCCCTCCGCCATGAAAGGATGGTGTGTTCTGCACCATTCATGGTTCAGTCAGTCTTGGAGAGGATTTTCTTTACATCAAAATCCCATACCGCACAGGAAAAATTCAGCAGTGTGGGCCCAGATTATGCATAGAATACACATTTTTTCAATTCCTGACCTGCAGTCCCATTCAGGGAAAATTAGCTTCAAGAAAGATGGAAGGAATCATACATCTATACATACAATCGCCCTTGGAAGGACTTTCTCCTGCCTGGCAATCCTTTTTTCATAACTCTGTAGGTCGACAAACAAGACACAGTCATCTCCTCATGTTGCTACTCGAAAAGAGAGACACTTTCTTCTGTTGAAAATCTTTGTCTACCTATAAACGTACCAAAAGTGTGTACAGTCATTGCAAAGAAGGCACATTACTTCAATTCCAGAACTTTAATGCCCTTTTCTTAAGCCATAATCAACCAAGATTAGGATACCCCCCCTTTCATGTTTGAATGAGATATGAAACGGAATTTCTTCAGGAGAAAAGCCCTTCCTCTACCGGGGAAGGCCACAATGCGGGGCCAAACACCTAATAGCATTCACATGTTATCAATTCCTCACCTGCACTCATGTTCATGTAAACCTATTATCAAAAAAAGGAAAGAATCATAAACATATTCAACTAATACTCATTGGAGTGACTTTTTCCGCCTTGCTAACTGTTTCTGATAATTCTAGAATCAGGCATATATTGCATAGAAATTTCTTCAAGGTAGTACTACAAAAGAGACACACTGTTGTTGGTTGAAGCTACATTGCTATACTTGAAAAGATAAAACCTGTGTACAGATCTTGCAAAGAAGACACTTTTCTTCATTTGATGACCATCCGTGCCCTTTTGGTAAGATAGAAACAAAAAAAGGAGGATACCACCATGGATATATCCGCCAGTCATGAAAAGGTTTTTCTTCAGGTCAAAAGCTTGTACCTAGATGTATGATTCCTAACTTCTTTGTTAATGCTGCGTTCACCTGAATGGTAGTGCAGGTCAGGAATTGCGGTAATGTGTATTCTATGCATGGTCTGGCCCCTAATTGTGGCC
>JAQQSW010024175.1:0-10137 GCA_028646575.1 Pseudocheirus occidentalis | reverse complement strand
ATAAAAAAGGATTCTAAAGTTTTGCTGCTGTTCCTAGCCTGCTTCCTTTTTCTCATGTTGTCCAGTCTATTAATTGATTGGTTTTTTAGCTCTGTTGAACTCTGCTTCCTGGAGGGGGAAAGCTCTGTCCCAAATCGCTGGGGCCCTCTCAGCTGCCAGAGCTCTTAGTGGGGTGCTGCAGCCCCACCTCCCAGCCTTGGCTCACTGAGAGCGCACCCCAGGACCACCACTCAAGACCACGATCCAGATCCAGGCCACTCAATGCAAGAGCCCTTGGCCCTGATGGATCGTGTCAGCCCCCCTGCTATCTGCAGGCTGAGGACTCTGAAGCAGCCCAGTGGAAGCCACTGTGGCTCTCAGCCGTTCCTAATGCTACAGCCACCTCCCGCTGCCTCTTTGCCCTGGGAGCAGTTTGGCCGGACCCGCTCTTCACCTCCCGAGTTAGCAAAATCCACTGACCTTTCTCTTAGCCTTTTTTTCTTCTGGCCTGATAAATGTGGTTACTCTGCCTCCAATGCAGCAGATCTGCTCTCCTATAGTCGCAGCTCCCCGCCCAATGCCCCAGGGCCTGAGCTGGCCGGGTTTTGGCCTGGGCTCCCAGACTGCTGAAAAGAGCCCCACCTGCTGCGCTGCCTGTAGCAACAGATGTGCTTTCTGTCTTGTGGAGAGTTTTGGAGCTTGAAAATCTGTTTAGAGTCCCATTTTATGAGCTTTTTAGCATGTTTGTGTGGGAGCTGTGGTGCTTTGCTGCTTCTCCGCCACCATCTTGGCTCTGCCCCCAATGTGAAAAAATATTAAGGGACAGTGGTAAGGTCTGTACTCTGTGCTTGGCCAAGGCATTTTGTGTGTCTCCACAGATGATAAGAAGGATGTTTGGATACCAGAAAAAAGGAACAAGGCCTGTGTCAACAAATGCAGAAAACAAGCACTTGGCCCACCCCCAGGACAAGAACCAGGCAAGCCCTACAGCAGAGGAGAAGGAGCCCGAGCCAAAATGAGGGCAAGCATATCTTGCATTTTTAAATTGTGGGACTGATGTACCTGCTTGCCATCAGGTGGACCAGAAAACTTATGTTTAGTGGAACAATAATATGAACATTAAACAGAGACATTGAGGGTATCCTAAAGAAATTGGTTTGGACACTTTCCAAATAACAACAGTCTTTTCTGCTTTTGCTCCTAATGAGATATACTTGAGCAAAATTGACCACACCTTTGTACAAGCTTTTGCATTCATATGGGGAAACCTTAGCAATGTAAAAATCACTAGGGTTGATAAGCATTATGATGGCACGTGTATTAATTGTATGATTTCTGAATGTCATGATAATATTTCTTTGGGTCAATTGCTATTTGCTATAAGAATAGCAGGTAAAATTATGCTTCCTGTGGAGAGGGAAAACTCGTTTTACTGATGAATGCTGATAATTCTATTGCTCAAGTCAATCACCAATTGGGTTTTAATAAAAAAAAGAGGTGTATTTCTTTTATTGTTTTTGGGATAATTGCTTTAATTTCTACTATTGTGAGCAGTGTTGCTGTGTCTACTTCTGTTAGCACTGTACAAAATCAGATAGTCATGAGGAATTTTATATATGTATTTCTGTATTTGTAAATAAAAAAATATATAATGCATCAGAATATAGCATAGCCCAAATTAGAAATCATCTTAATGGGGACAAAATCCTGAGACACAATATAGTTGATTGGATTAAGAGAGCTCAGGAGATATTACCTGAGCAAACACAACAGATTATAACCTACATAGGAATAGAGGTGGCATTATTGGGTTTATGTACCTGCTTACCCATCCTTCTTTCCTGTTTTTCTCGCATCATTCAACAAGTTATATATAATATCCAACTGCATGATTCTGCCCGTGGCCCTATATGGTATATGGGGGATGAAGAGAGCTCCCAGAATTCTTTGGGGCTTCATTAATGGGATGTTCCCCCCTCCTGTAGGCAGTATAGGAGAGAAGCTGAGAACTCCCAGGAGTCTGTTAGGGCTTTGTTAATGCGATGTTCCCCTCTCCTATAAATAAAAAAGATGGGGGAGATGTTGTAGGTCAAGACTTTCAGGGTCCTTGGCCACATTAGCTCCCCAGTTCTACAAAGGTGATTAGGCAGATATGCAACGAAAGTATAATCTTGTTGGGTGGATGCTCTCATTGGCTTCATGAATATCTAAAGAAAGTACTGAGTTAATTTGCAAGTCTCCATTGTAATACCCTGTTTGAGTCTCTGTACATGGTCCTAGGGGATAAAGAGCTTAAGGAGTGATTGGCTTTGGGCTGGGGTAGAGAAACATCGGGACCAAGGGTGGTCCCTTGCATTCTGCTAAGGGTATATAAGCCTTGTATCTTCCATGTATCTTTGGCTGTATATGAAATGGTTCTGCAATAAACAGATTATGGAATACATCCCCGTCTCTCTCCTTCTCTCCCTCTTTCTTATTCAGCTCTCTCTCTCTCTCTCTCTCTCTCTCTCTCTCTCTCTCTCTCTCTCTCTCTCTCCCTTTATTTCACTCAGCTTGTAGCTAGGCTCAGACTTGCTAGCCACAGCAGATAGATAGATACATAAATAGATAGATAGACAGACAGACAGATAGATAGATAGATATGTCATTTCATTCTTCTTTGCTCTCTTTAGGGTATAGACCTCACAGTATCAAAGGATATTCAGTTTATATCCACTTGGACAAAGTTCCATTTTTCTCTCCAGAATTTTTGGAAGAGTTCACAAATCTAAAAACAGTGTACACATTTAATCGCATGCTCTCTAACATTTGTTATTTCTGAAAGACATGTGGTGGTATCTCAGAGCTGAGAGTTGTTTTAATTTTCATATCTCTATCAACAGTGATTTCTACCTCTTCCCCCTTCTTCTACTGCATGTTTTCTAACCTTTTTATTTTATTTTTGAGATCTTTCCAACATAATCATCTCATCTGCCTGTCTTTTGTTTATGTCAACTCCTGATTGTTTAATAATGGTAAAATTTGGGGGGCAGAGCCAAGATGGCAGCATAGAAGCAGCAAAGTTTCACATCTGCGGAGCCACCTTAAATACCCATAAAATACGACTCTAAACAAATTTTAGGGCACCAAAACTAGGGTCTGGGGGAGAGTTGCTGGAAGCACACACTTCAGTAAAGAGACAGGGACAGGGTATAGAATAGAACAAGAGAGGGGGTTAGATAGGAAGGAGGGACTTATAATCAGAATCTCACAATATGTCCACTGTGGAGATGTCCTCTGTAATTACACATGTATAACCTGTATTGAATTGCTTGTCCTTACAGTGGGGGTGGGTGACAAGGGAGGGAGGTGACAAGGGAATCTAGAATCTAAAGCTCTAAAATTAAATGTTAAGAAAAAATGTGTGTGTGTGTGTGTGTGTGTGTATATATATGTATATATGTGTGTGTGTATACACATATGTATGTATATGTGTGAGACACACAAACATAATTATTATCATTAACTGCATTCAACTGGGAATTAAAATATAGGGGCACTGGGGTGGGTAGACTCTCCCTGTCCTACCAGAAAGTAGGAGGGTTGTTGGGGGAGGACATAGAAGAGAGTAGATTGTGGGAGGGGCTTTACAGTGTGATCTCTGTTTTGGGGATGGGGGAAAAATGGGGAAAATATTTTGTAACTGAAAATCTGGTGAAAATTAATGATGTAAACAAGAAAATAAATAAAATAATTACGTAAAAAATTATGTAAAATTTGTTGGCTTTGCATGAATCATTTTTGCATATATTAATGTAAATAATTAAAGTTTATTGAGTCCCAATTTTCATGTTTACCTTTTTATGTCACTTCATTTTTGTGTTTGGATGTCATATTTTCTATTCAGCTCATCTTATCATCAAAATGCTTAAAATTCCTGTATTTATGTGCTATTTTTTTCACCTGCAGAATTATGCTTTTGCTGGGTATGTTATTTTTAGTTGTTATCCCAGTTTCTTTGCCTGCCAGAATGTCACATTCCAAGTAGTTCACTCCTTTAACATGGAAGCAACTAAATCTTATATGATTGTGCTATGGCTCCATGATACTTGAATTCTTTCTGACTGCTTGAAGCATTTTTTTTCTTGACCTGTAAGCTCTGATTTTGGGTCCATTTTTTCAGGTAGATTTCATTTTGGTATCTCTTTCTGACATTGAGCAGTGGATTCTTCTAATTTTTATTTCACACTCTGGTTCTAAAATACTACAGCTCTTTTCCTTGATAATTTCTTGCAGAAAATTGTTTAGGCTATTTTTAGGATCATGGCTTTTAAGTAATCCTCTTAAATTTTCTCAGGTTGTATTTTTTCAATGAGATATTTAATCTTTTCATTCTTTTCACTTTGTTTTATTGTCTCTTGGTCTCTCTTGTAGTCATTAGCTTCTACTTGCACAATTTTAATTTTTAAGTAATAATTTTCTTTAGTGAGTTTTTGTACCTCTTTCTCCATATGGCCAATTCTATTTTTTGTTTGTTTATTTGTTTGTTTGTGTTTTTGTTTGGTTTTGTCCTTAGAAATGAGAAGGCAGTGCAATTGGGGTTAAGTGACTTACCCAAGGTCACAGCTAGAAAATGTTAAGTGTCTGAGACTCAATTTGGAATCTCAGACAATCAGGTCCTCCTGATTCCATGGCTGATTCTCTACTCACTGAGCCACCTAGCTGCCCCTCCAATTCTAGTTTTTAATGAGTTCTTGTCTTAAATGAATTTTTGTGCTTCTTTAATCATTAGGTCAAGCCTGTTCTTTAAGTCATTTTTTTCTTCAGTATTTTTATGCTTCTTTTATCAAACTGGTAATTTTCTCTTCATAATTTTCTGGTATCACTCTCATTTCACTTCCCCATTTTTCCTCTACATCTCTTAACTTTTTGCTCTTCCAGGAACTCTTGCTTGACTTGAATCCAATTAGCATTTTTGGAGGCTTGGTAGCTGTGTTGGTGTTGTTGTCTTTTTCTGAGTTTGTGCCTTAGTCTTCCCTACCACTATAGTAATTTTTAATAATCAATTTTTTTCTAAATTTTTGCTGTTTTCTCTTTTTTTCTAGTCTGTGAACTGATTTTGAATTTTATATTAAGGTTAGGTTTTGCTCAACTGGTACAGGGGAGGCACTATCTCAAAATTCTGGGACTGATATTTTCAGAGTTCTGGGGGCCCTCAACTTTTTGTTTGTGATCACTACTATCCTTGTCTATACTCTTTTCTTTACCCAGTAAGGGTCCCTGTTTCCCTGCAGTCACAACTTCAAGCTCTACTCTCTGTCTTTTAACTGTGCTCGGGGCTCATACTTCCTTGTAACCAAAAACAAGTGTTCATCTTCCCCTGTAGCTGTG
Source organism: Pseudocheirus occidentalis (assembly GCA_028646575.1). Taxonomy (NCBI): domain Eukaryota; kingdom Metazoa; phylum Chordata; class Mammalia; order Diprotodontia; family Pseudocheiridae; genus Pseudocheirus; species Pseudocheirus occidentalis. The sequence goes on along the minus strand of JAQQSW010024175.1, from coordinate 4,788 downwards.
AACAAGAAATTCATATGGGCCACAAAGTTGCTGATATGAGTAGGCTATATGTAGTGTCAGCAAAAAGTCCCCTATAATCTTTTTCTGATTAGTTTTATGATCCTCTTATTGTCTCTGGAATAAAAGCTCCTAAAACTGCTCCCACTGCCTCCTTCAACACCTACTGCTAGTACTTCTCCTCTCTGTGCTCTAGTTTAGCCTCTACCTTAGTGTCACAGACTTATCCTCCTGACTTCTTTAGTAGACTTGGGGTAGAAAAATGTCACACTCTGATTTTGTTTGGCTCTGCTAATCTAAAATTCATTTTTAAGTCTCATTTTAAAGTTGTTTGAAGTAAAGTTTTGGGTATACTTTACATTGTTACTTATACTCTGTCATCTTATATTATTTGAATTTCTTACATTAAAGTGGAAAATTAAGATAGAGTGATCCATTAATTTCTCAGTATCACAAATCTAAAAAGAAGCAAACTTGGTTCTCTTGACTCCAGGATCCAACACATAAAGCTCACCCTTCAAAATGCAGTGGAATTTAAGCTGAGTTCAGAACAAAGCGATTTTATTGAGGAAAATCAGACACTAGTGCCAAGGCACCCCAGTACAAAGTACAAAGGAACCCCCACACTGGGAGAGGCAGGACAGATTTGTGCTTGAAAAAGGTTGGGAAAAAAGAATGAACAGTTTTTTCCCAGGAACTGGTAGGCCACAGGAACAGGATATTTTGCAGTAACAGTGGAACACAAGATTGATTTAATCAAGTTTTGGGTTCACAACTCATCAAGGTCAGCCAGCAAATACCAGCAAAGGCATTTGGGAATAAGAAAGACTCTTTCTTTCTTATTACAGGTTCCTGATTGGGTCCTTTTGGCAAACAGACTTGCTCTGTACCTAATGTCCCTGCTGGTAATTTAACTCATAGAAAATAGACATGTTAATATTGGAAGTATTCTCACACCAGGATGAAGGCTTTCTATACTATATTGTTTTCTAATACCATATGTGGATTTAATTTTTAAATCTAACTTTGGTTAGAGTACTGCTCTTTAGTATTCATGTATTAATTCATTTGATTTGGATCTGTGAACTTGTTGGGTTAGGGAAGTAATTCTCTCTACCAAATGAAGATGTTCATTTCTTCTTCCCTTTACAGGATAAGGGAGGTACTTTGGCAATTTGAGATTACATGACTACTCTAGGGTCATGTAGACAGGATCTACTTTTGTAGGTTTGAAGCCAGGTCTTCCCAACACTAAAATCAAGCATCTTTCTGTTACATTACACTAAATGTCTAATAGATTCTTTATCTTACCTGGGTGAAAAGAGAAAGGGAGAAAAATATCCAACTTTTTCTAATCTTCAAAAGTAAGTCTCTTGAACCATGTAATTAAAAAAAAAACACCTTCAGTAATGACCCTGGGATGCTGAAGGTAGAAGAAGGATTTATGTTTTCCCAGATACTTATTTAATAGAGTACTATATTAGAAAGAAAACTGGATGACTTTGGACAGGTTACATTGACCTACATGTTTTTACATGAAAAAATAGAAGTTTTGATTTATTATTCATATATAATGCTCCAAATTATACAGAGCAATTATTCAGTTATCTTGGCAATAAAATACAAATGGAAAATAAGGAGTGGACATATTGTCTTTCATTTTAAGAGATTTGGAATGGCAGAACTAGTTTATAGAAACATATGAGAAACTGAACTAATGTGCATCATGCTAATCAATAGAGCTGTTGGAAAAATAAAACAAATTATGTATTTGCCCTTCCTCTTTCATATGAGGTAATATCAATTATAGTGGTAGTATTAGACTAGTTATTCTTATGGGAAAGGAATACACAGAAAACCCTACATAGTTGGACTCATATAGTTGTGCTTTCCCTGTTCTATTAGTAGAAAATGAACACCAAAATCTAGATGACCCCCCCCAATTGGATGGGTACAAATTTGATTTTGAAGTCAAAATGGCAAAATCCTTTTCTTGATTTAACTTAACTTGAAGTCTAAATTGTTATGAGGCTTTTACACCAAGAACAAACTACATAATAAATGAGATTATGTTTTTCTTATGTAAAGATGAAGATGTAATTAGAATTATTGTGAAAACATAGGTCTTTGAAATTTTTAGAATTCCTTTCATCTAAATTTAACCAACATGTTTATTTGCTAGGTGATAACCTAATTCTATTCACCAAAAAGGATCAGTTTCTCAAAAATCCAATGCTGATGCTGGTGGTTATATATACTCTACCTTAATCAGGGGAGAATGTACAATTTCCCTATCATTTTCAATGAGTGGATGATTTTCTATTTCTAAATCTGCTTCTCACTATTTGACCAGTACTTCTTATTAGTTTAAAAGGTGTATTCAAAGCAGATTTCCCCAATCAGAATAAATCTGAGCCCTCGCACCTTGTCTTCTTCCTCAAATGCTATACTTCACTGATCCTTAATCATGTGAATGGTATAATAAAGTCAGTAATCCCATGCAAACAATGATCTACTTTTTTTCCACTGAGAAGATAAGTGGAATAAACAATTCATAATATGCTATACACTGCACAGATATCCAATTATAACCTCTTTCACCCAGAGCATGACAGTATAGTAGATAGACATTATCTGAATGCAAGAGATTCCAGAAAGATAGAGTCCAATTGTTCCATTTGCTAGTGATCACTCCTTCTGTAACTGGTCAAATAATATAGGAAATATTGCATGTTTCTCAACTAATGTTTAACTCATTATATCTAATAATGGCATTTATTGGATATACAATTCTATAAACTCTGGAATAGTGCCATCATGGCATGTAGTATCCTTGGTTTAGTAGTGTCCCTAATACTTAAAAATGTCCTTATAACTAGGATTTATTTGTTTAGTAACTTACCATTGGTAGAGACCTCAGACTGCATCACACTATACCTCTTTCATTAGTCATGGAGCAAGTGGAGCAGATCCAAATGTAGGCCTTAGCAAAGAAAATCTGCTACCAGCATTCTGATTTTTTGTATTTTAGTCATGAGAACTTGAGTTCCTTTTCCAGTAGGCAACAGGGTAGCTTCATTTTAGTCCTCTCTCTCTCTGTCTCTCTCTCTCTCTGTCTCTCTCTCTCTCTCTGTCTCTCTCTGTCTCTCTCTCTCTCTCCCCTTTGGCTATATGGCCTCATGGATGTAGCCAACATGAGAAACAGCTGCAGTTATCAGTTTTTGTTTTTTTTTTTCAGTCATGTCTGAGTCCCTGTGATGCCATTTGCGGTTTTCTTGACAAAGATGCTGGGGTGGTTTCACATTTCCTTCTCCAACTTATTTTGTAGATGAGGGAACTGAAGTAAACAGGATTGAGTTCCCCAGGATAACACAGTAAGCAAGTGTCTGAGGCTGGATTTCAACTTAGGTATTCTTAACTTTAGGTTCACAATTGTATCCTCTATGCCACCTATTTGTCCAATGGGCCATAGGTATATAAACTTTGGCAACATGAAGTTACCTTTTTAAATAAAATATTATGGAGCACCTTAAGGATCCTATTTAATCCTTACAAAAGCAGTAGGAGGTCAATAATCTAAATACTATTATACACATCATAAAGATGTGCAAATACATAATTAAAATACTTTATCGAACTCCATGTTGACTTGCAAGTTACAGAGTCAGGAACAGAATCCATATTTCCTGAATCCAAGTCAATTAATCTTTCCCCGGACTCTACTATTCTTTTTAAAATTACAAAACAACTTCAAATAATCATAACCTCTTCTGGTAAGAATTCTTCCTAGAATCTTCTATGCATTGTACTTCTGTCTGTCTTTGGGGGCTACAGAGCTTCAAAGACTAATTCTGAAGTTCAATATAGAGATTAATCTCTCAAGTACCTGAGTGTTAGTTTTTTTTCATCTTTATGACAACTTTAGTTTATTTAGCCTTTAAAACATCTATAAAACCATGTCAAGTAGACAGTGCAGTTCCTATTGAGAGGAAACTGTCTCAGAGAAGTTATGGGACATGTTCATGGTCAGAGCTGGAACCCAAACTTTTGTTTCTTTCTTCTAAACTCAGATTCTCCTGATTCCAATCCAGTATTCTCTCCTCTAGGGCAAATTGCTTCCTAGTAATGTAACCATACCTCCTTTATCTGGCTAGCAATCAGGCAGCTTTACCTTTCTAGAACATAGGAAGAAGCAAGGAAAGAAACGGGAGAAAAAAAGAAATCCTTCTTGGCAGCTGAATGAGATGTCAAAAATCCATAGAGTAGGCCAGGGGTTGGCCTACCAGTGTAGCCTTGATACCACAAGTAGCTCTCTAGGCCCTGAGGTTCCGCAGGTTCCCCACCCCTGAACTAGGCAATCACCCAGAGCCTATTCATTCTTTTTTAAATTTTAATTTATTTTCTTGGTTACATCATTCATTTCCACAAGGTTTTGAGTTACAAATTTTCTCCCCTTTTTGCTCTTACCCCCCAGTCCAGAACATTGATCCCATTGTAAGGCCCCTCCCACAATCTGTTCCCTTTTATGCCCTCCTCCAACACCCCTCTGGTTTTCTAGCAGGGCAGGGAGGGGCTCCCTGCCCTTGTCCCTGTATGTATTATTTCCCAGTTGCATTTGATTGTATAGCTTTAAATACTAGATTCTTGCAATTCCTCCCCTGTCAACCACTCCTACTGGGAGAAGCAGCAATTCAATACATGCTGTACCTGTGTAATTACACAGGACATCTCCATGGTGGGCAAATTGTGAGAGGCTAATTGTATGTCCCTCCTTCCTATCCTGCACCCCAC
>JAQQSW010024174.1:0-10137 GCA_028646575.1 Pseudocheirus occidentalis | reverse complement strand
GGACTTGTCCTTCTGGTTTTGGGACTCAGTGTTATGGTTTCTGAATAAATACCTTGGTGCTGCCTTCCATGTGGAGAGTTTGCTACATTTTGTGATCCAAAACTATACCAGCATATTCATAACCATCATGGGTGTTGTGAATGTCTCATTATTGATACAGAGAAAGAGAAAGGAAGAGGTAAAATGGGTTAAATTTATCACATAAGTAAGGCAAGAAAAAGTTTTTACAGTGGAGCAGTAAAGGAGGGAGGTCAGGAGGAGTGAGTGAACCTTACTTTCATCAGAACTGGCTCAAAGAGAGAAAAATATACACAATCAGTTAGGTATTGAAATCTATCTTACCTCACAAGAAAGTAGAAGGGGTAGGGGATAAGAGAAGGGGCAGTGATAGGAGTAATGGCAGATTGGGAAATAGGGTAGTCAGAAGCAAAACACTTGAGAAGGGATCACATGAAAGGAGACAGGCAATAGAATAGATGAGGAGGAACAGAGTGGAAGGAAATATTTAGCAATAGTAATTGTGAAAAAAATTTGCAGCAAATTCTTTTGATAAAGGCCTCATTTCTCAAACATATTGATAACTGAGTCAAATTTATAAAAGTAAGATCCATTTCCCAATTGATAAATGATCAAAAGATGTGAACAATTTTCAGATGACATAATCAAAGCTATCTGTTGCTGCATGAAAAAAATGATCTAATTCATTATTGATTGGAGAAATGCAAATTAAAACAATTCAGAGATACTACCTTATACCTATTAGACTGACTAATAGAACAGAAAAAATAAATTACAAATGGAGGATATGCGGTAAAAAATGATACATTAATGCACTGTTGGTGGAGTAGCAACCAGTTTGTAGAACCTATGACCAAAGGGCTATAAAATGTCAACCTCCACAGATGACTTCCCCCTAAAGGAACTAGTTCAGAATTGGCTCAATTTGGAATTTGGGGTCTCCAGTTTATATACCCTTTCAACAAAGGCCATCACTTCATCATCACTGTTTTATCTCTGGACAGAAGAAATTCTTCTTCAATCAGATACCACTACCACCACCACCACTTCCCATCACACCAGATCATTCCAAACCTTGAGCTATCTAGGCAGAAAAATCTGTATCCACCCAAACCTGAACAGAACACAGTGGACCTTTGATAACTTCCCTAAAATCAGTTCAGGCTTGGGTTGGGTTTGACCAGGATAAGATTCCATGTAATCCCATTGTCAGCAATGTACTTTTATTTTATTAATTTATTTTTAGTTTTCAACATTCACTGCTACAAGATTTTGAGTCTCAAATTTTCTCCTCTCCCTCCCCCCCAAAAAGCATGCATTCTGATTGCCCTTTTTCACAATCTACCCTCCCTTCTATCAACACTGCTACCCTTCTCTTATGTCCTTCCATTCTATTTTCCTGTAGGGCAAGATAGATTTCTCTACCCCACTGCCTGTGTATGTTATTTTCCAGTTTCATGTAAAAATAATTTTTACCATTCCCTTTTAAAACTTTGGGTTCCACATTCCCTCCTGTTTTCCCACCCCACTCACCCTCATTGAGAAGGCAAGCAATTCAAGATAACTTAAACATGTGTAGTTATGTAAAATATTTCCATAAAAGTCAAATTATGAAAGACTATATTTCCCTCCATTCTGTCCCACCCACCTCTATTTATTCTATTCTCTCCTTTGACCCTGTGCCTCCTCAAAAAAAATCATTCCTCCCATTTGTACCTCCTTCTATCATCCCCCCACTTATATCACATTCCCCCTACTTTTCTGGAGTGTAAGATAGATTTTCATACCCAATTAAGTCTGTATCCTATTCTCTCCTCAAGGCAAATCTGATGAGAGTAAGGTTCATTCATTCTCTCTCATTGCCCGCCTCTTCCACTCTTTACAATAAAGCTTTTTGTTACTTCTTTTATGTAAGATAATTTACCCCATTCTATCTCTCCCTTCCTCTCTCACCTCTCAGTTTTATATTTTAGATATCATCCCTTCATATTCAACTCACCCTGTACTCTCTATGTGTGTATGTATACAAACACAAATACACACGTGTATATATGTGCAAATATGTGTCTGTATATGTATGTGTGTATGTATATGTATGTATGTATGTATGCATGCATGTTCCCTTAAGCTACCCTAATACTGAGAAGGGTTTCATGAGTTACAAATATCATCTTTTCATGTAGGAAGTCATTAGCTTCTATTTGCTCCATTTCAATTTTTAAGGAATTGTTTTCTTCTGTGACTTTTTAACCTCTTCTTTCATTTGGTCAATTCTGCTTTTTAAGGTATTCTCCTCATTGGATTTTTGGACCTCTTTTGCCATTTGTGTCAGTCTAATTTCTAAGGTTATTCTCTTCAGTATTTGTGGGCTCTCCTTTAGCAAGCTGTTGACTCCTTTTTCATGATTTTCTTGCCTCACTCATTTTTCATTTTCCTCTATTTCTCTTACTTGATTTTCAAAATCCTTTTTAAACTCTTCCATGACCTGAGACTAATTCATATCTACATCTACATCTACATCTACATCTACATCTACATCTACATCTATATCTATATCTATTTTTATCCTTATCTGTATCTACATATACACATATAAATGTGAGTGTATGTATATGTGTATACGTGTATATGTGTGCATGTGCATGTGTGTGTGTGTTTGTGTGCAAACTTTGAATGCAGGAGCTTTGACTTTGTCTTCTAGTTGTATTCTGATCTTCCTTGTCATCAAAGTAAGATTCTATAGTCTGATCTTTTTTCCACTGTTTGTTCTTTTCCCCAGCAAATTACTTGACTATTTATCTCTTTGTTAAGGTAGGACTCTGCTTTCAGTGTGGAGGGTGTACTGTCCCAAGTTTCATGGGGTTTGTGCAGTTCTTTTTAGAGATATTCTTAGGGAAGTGCAAACTTTCAGTTCTTCCGAGGTGGTATGATGAAAGGGGAGGTCTTTACTCCTCTCCTGGTCTCTGCTATAATCTCCAAGTGACCACAAGCACTCATTCTGCCTTGGAATTATGAGGATTTCCTCTTCATTGCCACCGTACACTCCACCTTGCAGCACTCCTCCTTGCTCCATGACCACTACCTAGGATTTCAACCCAGAATGAAGCACAGGCAAAGCAAGAGGATCCTCCATCAGGGCTAGCAAAGAGATTACCGCAACCCCTGTCTGATCAGCCACTCAATCTCCTCACCATCTGTGGGCCAAAACCTCCAGAAGCAGTCACTGCTGCTGCCACTGCAGTACCCTGGTGCTGGGGCCAGAGTTGGACCTTGCTCCTTTCTCACTGAGACCTTTCCTACTGACTTTCTAAGCTTCTTTGGTGTTTGTGGGTTGAGAAGTCTGGAAACTGCCAAAAGTGGCAGGGATTCAATCCCCTGCAGCATGCTCAGGCTGGCCTGTGCTGGTGTGGCCCATGCTGGACTGCTCTCCTCTCCCAGACCAGTGTGATAGACCTTTCCTCTCAACCATCTAGGCTGTCTTGGGCTGAAAATTCCTTTTGTTCTGTCATTTTGTGGGTTCTGCTGCTCTAGAATTTGTTTAGAGTCATTTTTACAAGAATTTGAGGGAGTATAGGGAGAACTCAAGCAAGTCCCTCCAAACTCTGCCTTCTGTCTCCACCACTCACCCCCCCCAGTAATGTCTTTCTGAATAACTTTGGGAGAAGGGGGCTTTGTGTGGGGTAGGTGGGCCGAAAAACTTCTGAGTCTCCAAGATAGTGATTAGAAGGATAAATCATTTTTCACATTCCCTCTTCTTATTCTAATGAGAGATGTGCCTTCTCAATGAATCACTAATTAATATGGTCAACACTTCAATAAGGGTTTTGGGTCTTATGATAAGTAACAATATGACATGTTGGGGTACTCAGTGTCCAGCACTAAGCATGATCAGAGATGTGAAAAAAAAAGACCAGGCCACGTGGGTAGTATAGGGAAGAACCATGAACTCTGTTTATTGATGCTTAGAACAAAGTTTTCAAAGATCCAAATGACAAAGATTCAAGTATTCTTATCTCAATCATATCCTAGAATATTACTACTAATAGAATAGTCTGCAATACCCAGAAAGTAGCTTGGATAAGACAAGGCTTGTTATCAAGGAGTCAGGAAGTCATGGAGAAGGTCAATTGTCTTTTATCAAAATGTATCTTACGGGACAAAGGATGCTCCCTGAGAGCAGGCCACAATCTCAAAGACACTTGCATAGAAACCAGTCTCAAAGTATAGAAGCTGGATCCCCCAAAATTGAGTATTTTGACTTACAATAATCTTTAGCACAATATGATAAGGAATGTGTCTTTTGGTGCCTGAAGTTTGGGGGTAAAGGTTTTGATGTCAGGATATCAGACATAAGTCCTTGTAAGTTTACCCTTGAGCTTCTTTTGGAGGGAGCCAGCCTTTGCAAGCCACATCACCTCAAAAGGAATTGGGGTACATAATTAAGGTGTCTTATCTGAGTCCTGGATCAGGATCAGCTCACCACAATGGGAGGGGGAGAAAGGGAAAAATGGCCTACACACTGACAAATTCAAGGATGTAGTGCTGTTTTTAATAAGTAGATCATACAGATAAAAATACACAAAGGGGAAAAGTAAGCAATGAATAAAATTGTCCATTTAAGGCTCAGGAGTCTCATCTCATATAGCTGTCTGTTTTTCAGGACATCATCTGATGAAGTTTTCTGGTCTGAGTGTGGTTTAAGCAGTCTCTAGTAGATTGTCTTCTTTAAGACTCTTTGCATAGATCCTCTTTCTTGTTAAAATCTTCTACAAAATTAATCTTAATTGGATATTAAATTACCTTGCCAATAACCAGGTGAAATAACGAAAGTTAACTCAACCCTCATGTCTCTATTATTATAAAATCAGAATTGGAACCTTGGCCAACTGTCATGTTGATATATTCAAAAACTCAAACAAAAAAGAAACAGAAAAATTAGAACCCAATTTTTATACTTTGCATTTATTTATTTATTCCCCCATTAGGAGAGTGAGATGCCACTGAGGAATTGATAACAGAACACTTTTTTATAAGATGGGAGTCTAATACATACATCAATACATTGAAGTTATGTATGGTAAAATAATTCGAACTTCTAGTCATGTTCAGTAAATAATCCTAAATTAAAGCAGATGCTTCTTTTAATTTATTTACAGGATAATTAATTGTAACAGATCTGAGACAGTTATGACATTAATTAAATAACAGAATCATATCCTAATTTCACAAGTCTTTGACCTAATTATCCCCATACCATTATGAGGAATTAAGGACCCTAATTTATGTGGGAACATATACTAGCAACAGATGTCAAGGCCAAATATTAATCAATTGTTTGGACTAAAATTCTAGGCCAAATAGCTAGATCTTATATTTACATTTTACTAGAATAACCTCAGATGTTCCAGTTTCAGTCTATTATTTAATGGATTTAGTATTGCACTTATACACATTTTGATTATATAAAACTTATTTTGATTATAGAAATTCACCATGAAAGAATAGGGACATAGCTATGATAAGGGAGCAATGCTTCCCTAAATTCATATCTATTCCCGGCAGAGGTTGTATAGATGGTCAGTTGCTTTAAGCCAGACTTAAAGTCTATGAGGTTGGATATTTACATTGGTGAAATTGAGTCAGAATAATCCTACCTCAGTTCATGCAGAGTAGTCATTGTCCCAACTTCTCCCATGAGAATATCCTCTGAAGTTCATAGATGTAGTGGATAGACGCCACAGGGGTGCTGGCATCATGGATCATTGGCTCAACATTCCTTGATAATACCTCATACCTGTAGTACCTCAAATCTCAGAATAAATCAGTTAACAGTCCCATAAGCTCTTGAGTAGCAAATTCCAATAAACAGATTTTCAGATATCTGATTATACTTTCACATTAAATTGTAAGAGATTCACCACAGAAAAATATTACTGCTCTATGAATCCCTTTAAACAATGTGAATCTTAAGTAGTTTCCATGCATATTCCTTTAGAAGTATTAGTTCTTGATTAAATGACAAACATAAGTAAAATCAATTTTCCCATTAAGACAACACAAGATAGTTCATAAGTTACTACTCTTAATAGATTTGCGTCTCTGTTTTTCAAGTTTGTTTACCCTTTTATAACCATATTCAATGTAAAAGAATGAGACACATCAGGAATTGGATGTTGTGCATATGTTAAGTTCAAACACCAATTTTAACTCTTGCTAGAAAATTTAATGAATTCAGGTCTAAACAGCAAGATCTTTCCCTCTTACAGCTCATTACAGTAATTTATATGCTTTAGCATTAATCACTAGCCTTAAATCTCTGATGTTGTTTCCCTTAAGCTGCTGACTCTGTCTTTCTGAAAACACATTTAAGGCTGATCCAAAGGACACAGAAAATCTAGGAATGAAACTTAAAAATTCACAGTAAATTTGGACATAATTGTTATCAATATCAAATTGTTATCACAATAAATTAGTTTGCAAATAAAAATAGGTCTTCTAAAAATCACACAAAAGATTTTGCAAAACATTTATTCATAAATGTAGGTCATCTTCTTAAAAACAAGCTAAAATTTATTCTGATGTTATTATAACATACTAAATTCCAAATTACCACAGAATTCCTAATTACCTAAATTGTCTAATTAAAAAGGTGTTTATGATGATAACCCATTTATTCAGTAAGAATTCCATGCCACAAAACTCTTGCACATGGTGGATATGTATTACAAAGGAGATTTTACTTTCTTTGCATAATTACCAAGTTTCCTTTCACAAAAATAATTTTGTAAATACTTGATTAAAACAATAACTCCTAATAGGTTAGCTAATAATCTCACAAATTTCATAAGTGATAGTCAAATAATTTTAGCTGAAACTTCCTTTTAAATATAAACAATACTAAGAAGTCTATGGTTTCTTAAATTATAGTACTTCATAATATTGCAACACATGGCCAAATAGAATGACCTAACAGATTCCTGATTCATCATTTTTTTTCTTTCTGACAGTACAATTCTTAATTGAACAGCATCTAGATTATATGAGAAGTCATTTTTCTATCATACTTGACGCAATTGTTATCAAATCACACAATACAAGAAAATTTAGAAACGTAATATCATAAACAATTATCATGTATTCAAAGTTGAAACAAAACCAATGAATTGCCAATCAAGTGATCTTTGTTTAGTTGGATGTGCTTCCAAATTGTTTTACACAGAAAATAAATCATCTCATCACCATTCGCATGTTGATCACATCTAAAAACTCATATAAAGTTACCAAATATGAAACATTAAATATTGGATTAAAAGAGTTAACATTGATAGCATTTGTCCTACGCCAAGCAGTTTACAATCACGTGATCCTTACAACATCCCTGGGAAGAGGGGTTCCATTATTAGATCTTTACAGAACAGTAAACTGAGGCAAATAGAACAAATTTCTTAATGCCAAATAACAAGATTTTTTCCTTGTTGGGTTGGCTGGGTTGAAACCCCAAGACTCTGAGTTGTACTTCTGCTTTTGACCCAGGCATAAAGATACTTAAGGAATTTGATATAATGCTGTAAGGGTGTAGCCAGTTTCCCCAAGAATAAAACTCCAGAGCTTCTAGAGTTAATAATAATTAAATGAACAGTGGAAGGAAACATTTTGAGGTTTTATATAATAAACTCAAATCACAATAACCAATAGCTTTACCATAGCCAATACTTATTTAGTGTTCAATTTAATAAAGCCTTCCTACAGATTTATCCTGAAAAGGGGGTAGATATAATTTCTTCTAACGCTCTATAACTTTACATGTTGGTTTTCAAATCAAGTTACAGAATTTTCATTTTCAATCTATCTACTTAAGACAAAAATCAACCTTCTTTACACTCTCTCAGCATACTTAATTTATCTGAAGCTGGCACAAGGGCACCCCGAACAATTATTCAAAGATGGGGGAAGGGAGAGTGCTTAGAGCACATGAGCTTGCTTCTGCACACCACCATTGGTCCCCAAACCTTTTTCCCCTTCCATATTTTCACTCAAGCCTTTATTTCTCTTTCCTGATCTGTGAAACACATTACACAGACTACCTTCACTTCCCGTTACATTCGACCATATCCCAGACTGCAAATACCATTGTTAGATATGCAGTGGCTTATGTTCCTATTGAAACAAAAGAGTGGGATTTTGGCTACTCCCAAACCTAGTTAACAGATTTGAAAGGGCTTGACTGCCTAATTACACAGTTTTCCTAATTAAAAATCATATTCTCTCCAATTTTGTACTACTTGTCTTTACTTTTTAAAATCTGGAGGGAATTAATGCATAATAATTTACACATCAAGAGAGCTGTATTTCTCTCACACCATTCACCCACAGCTTTTAGAGTGTCAATTTATGTATTTAACTGAAATTTACTGAAATTCTAAAAAGATCACATTTAAGGCTATGGTATAAGAACAACTGACAAAATCTCTTAAAAGACTTAATTTTGCAGTTTTAGACCCTGATATTAGGGGAAGGGGTGCAAAGAGAATTCTCTTGATTTAATTTAAGCATAATCTACAGACTTTAGCTTGGGGATCTCATTAAACCTGAATTCAAACTTTCAGCTTTTTCTTTCAGTCCTTGCTATCTTTGGGTTGCTGGCTCTAGTATATCCTTATCAGCATAAGGCTGCTACTAACTCTTTTCACCTTCCAACTAACTTCTGGGAGAAGGTTTTTTTCATTTCCATTACTTATTAGCTAACCTTATTCTTGTAACCCCAACTTGGTCAGTATTGGAATGTCCCTCCTGCTGAAAAAGAAAAAAGAAAAGTCTCACTTTCCCACTGAAAGACTAAGGTGGGACTTCTTTCCCAGTGTTCTAATTCCAGACTTTAGAATCATTCAGCCCAAACATAACAGTCATTTTACAAATATAGAGACACAGACAGACAAAATGACAAGAGAGAGTGCACAAATCTCATTTTCTTGTTGGCTTTTTCAGTTTAGTTTGTTTTTGAGACAAAACAATTTAGAATAAGAATTTTATTTATGTATTCAGTTTTTAGGCTTGTCAAAATTCAGAGTTATCTTTTAGCTCCTCATCCTTCTAAAAGCAACCAATTCATATTAGAGTAAAGTTTATTGCATACAAATTTACTCTGACTGACCAATAACCATATTATAAAGAACATCCTTTCAGAGGAAACCTGTATTGAATCTTCTGTCCCCAGGACCAACTTGGAGAGAAAAGCAGGCTGCAACAAAATACAGGGAGTCACAGATAGGAGTGGGGATTTTGGAGACAAGACTCATTCACCCTTTGGGAATGGGACTTCAGGAGAAAAGACTCCTATGAGCACCTGATCCCATTCTTACTGGGGAGAAAACACAGTTTTCTGTATTTCTGTATTTCTGGTCCTAATCCAAGTCACAAGGAGCCATTACATATTATGTTAACCTCTATGGGGGTTTCTAAGAAAGGACAAATGGGGGCAGCTAGGTGGTGCAGTGAATAGAGCACCATCCCTGGAGTCAGAAGGACCTGAATTCAAATCCAGCCTCAGACACCACACACATACCACACATACACACACACACACACACAAAACCTAGCCATGTGACCTTGGGCAAGTCACTTAACCTTCCCCCCTCCAAAAAAGCAAAAAACAAAAAGAAAAGACAAATGAAAACAGGTTGTGTCCACCTTAATTTGGGGACTAGGCTCCCCAGTTTATATATTCTTTCAGCAGAGGCTGATATTATTTCATCATTGTTTTAGCTCAGGACAGAGGAAATCCCTCTTCTATCAGACTGCTGCAGTATAAAATGTTGGGGTTTAGGGGTGCTCAGGGCTCCAAAATACCAAAATGACAGGTCCTGCACAAATTCAACTGATGCCTTCTTTCATCCAAAGAAAAACAAAGTTTATTAAAGATTCACCATTATTGTTGGTGGAGCTGTGAACTGATATAACCGTTCTGGAGGGCAATATGGAACTATGACCAAAGGGCTATAAATAATTGCATGCCCTTTGACCCACTAATACCACTTTTGGGGTTGTATCCCCAAGAGAACATAGAAGTGGGAAAAGGACCCATATGTACAAAAATATTTATTGCAGCTCTCTTTGTGGTGG
>JAQQSW010024173.1:0-10137 GCA_028646575.1 Pseudocheirus occidentalis | reverse complement strand
CCATAAAATTTGGGTGATGGCAGAATGAAGTAGCAGCCAGAATCCAACAATATGTTGTTTACAAGAAACACACTTGAAACAGAGAGACATACACAAAGTTAAAATAAGAGGCTATGGCAGGATCTATTATGTTTCTACAAATGTAAAAAAAAAGAAAAGCAGATGTAGTAATCATGATTTTAGACCAAACAAAAGCAAAATCAGATAATATAGATAAGCAGGGAAATTGCATTAAAGTAATCAATAGTAAACATACGTGCAACAAATGGCATAGCATCATAAATGTTAAAGGAAAAATTAAATACAGGAGGAAATAGACAATAAAATTATACTAGTGGAGAACCTCAACTTTTCCTTCTCAGAACAAGATAAATCTATTTATAAAATAAACAAAAATTAAGTTAAGGAGTTTAATAAATTCTTAGAAAAGTGAGACATGGTAGACTTCTGGAGAAAAACTGAACATCAGAAATAGTAAATACATCCTTTTCAGATCATAATTCAAGGAAAATTACATAAACAAAGAGCTTTGGAAAGATTAAAAATTAATTGGAAAATCAATAATTCTAAAGACTGAAGTCAAAGAACAAATCACAGAAAAAAAATTCATTAAAGAGGATTAAAACAATTAGACAAAATGCAAAACTTTATGGGATGCAGCCAAAGCAGTATTTGGAGGAAAAATTATATCTCTAAATACTTATATCCATAAAATAGAGAAAGAATAGATCAACAATTGAACATGTAATTTAAAAAATAAATAAAAAATTTTTGAAATCTCCAGATATACACAAAATCAGATAAATTGAAAATTAAAGGAGGTATTTGAAAAATTGAAAGCAAGAAAATCACTGAACTATTTATTGAAAGTGAAAGCTAGTTTAGCAGGGAGAGGGGGAAATAAATAAGATAAAGCATTGGTTAATTCAATTTAAAAATAGAAAAAAGAAAACCAAATGACCAATATCAAAAATGAAAAGGATGAATTCACCACCAGTGAAGATTAGGTTAAAAGCAATTATTAGGAGACATTTTGTCCAATTATATGACAACAAATCTAACAATCTAAGTGAAATTGATGAATGTCTACAAAAATAGAAACTGCCAACACTAAAGAGGAAATAGAACACTTAACCCCATCTTAGAAAGAGAAATTGAAGAAGTTATCTAAGAAAAATTTCACAGGGACCAAATGTGTTCACAAGTAAATTCTACCAAACATTTAAAGAACAATTCATTTCAATACCATAAAAGCTATTTGGAAAAATAGGCAAAAAAGGAGTTTAAATGGTTCTTTTTATGAAACAAATGGTGCTGCTGATATCTAAACGAGAAGGAACAACAACAGCAAAAGAAAATTATAGATCAATTACCTTAATGAATATAATGCAGGAATTTTAAATGAAATACTATCAAGGAGATTTCAGCAATCTATAACAAAGTCCATATACTATGCCAAGAATGCAAGTTTGGTTCAATACTTGGAAAACTATAAGCATAATTGACCATATCAGTAACAAAAATAACAAAAATCACATGACAATCTCAATAGATGGAGAAAAAGCCTTTGTTAAATACAACATTCATTCTGATTAAAAACAATAGAGAGCATAGAACTAAATGAAATTTCCCTTTAAATAATAAGCAATATATATTTAAAACCATAAGCAAGTCTTATCTGTAATGCAGATAAGTTAGATGTTTTCCCAATAATATCAGAGATGAAGGAAGGATGGCTATTTTCACCACTATTATTCAATATTGTCCTAGAAATACTAGTTGTTGCAATAAGAGAAAAAAACTGAAGGAATTAGAATTTAAAAATGAAGAAAACTATCACTCTTTGCAGATGACATGATGTTACACTTAGAAATCCTAGAGAATCAAGTAAAAAGTAGTTGAAAGTAGTTTTCTAATAAATTCAGCAAAGTTAGAAGAAATGAAATAAACCCTTATAAACCATCTACATTTTTATATATTACCATTGAAGTCTAATAGAAAGAGATAAGAGAAGAATTTCCCTTTAAAATTTATTGCATAAAATTTATTTATTTATTCCCTTTAAAATATATTGCAGACAATATAAAATACCTGGGAGTTGGTCTGCTAGAAAGATAAACCCAAGAAGTATATGAATACAAGTATGACACACTTTACACACACACACACACACACACACACACACACACACCAGATCTACACAAATGGAAAAATTATAATAGATCATGAGTAGGCCAATCCAATAAAATAAAAATGACAATTCTACCTTAACTAATATATTTTCCCAGGCCATACCAATCAAACTACCAAAAAATTACTTTGTAAAGCTATAAAAACAATCAAAAAATTCATGTGGAAGAATAAAAGATAAAGAACATTAAGAAATCCATGAAAAACATGTGAAGGAAGGCAGTACCATATCTCAAACTTTATTACAAAGTGGTAATGATCAAGACAATCTGATACTAAGAAATAAAATGGTAGATTAGGTACACAATACAGAGTTATAATTGACCATAGTAATCTAATGTTTGACAAATGTAAAGGTCCAGGCTTTAGGAATAAGGTCTTGTTTTTTGACAAAAATTCCTGGGAAAATTAGAAAGTAGTTTGGCAGAAATTATGTATAGATCAGTATCTCATACCACATACCAAGATAAAGTCAAAATAGGAACATGATTTAGAGATGAAGGGTAATACCATAAAAAAAATTAGGGGAGCAAGACATAGTTTACCTATAAGATCTATTCTTAAGGGAAAAATTTGTAACCATATGAGAAATAAAGAGTGTTGTGAGACAGAAATGGATGATTTTGATTATATTACATTTAAAAGGGTTTACATAAACATAACTAACACATCAAGATTAAAAGGCAAGCAAGAAACTTGGAAAAATAAATTTTATAGCATTTCTCTGATAAAGGACACATTTATCAAATATATAGAGACCTGAATCAATTTTATAAGAAACAAGTCATTTCTCAATTGATAAATGATCAAAGAACAGGAACAGCCAGTTTTTAGGTGAACAAATCAAAGCTATTTATAGTAGTATAAAAATACTCTAAATCACTACTGATTAGAGAAATGCACAGTCAAACACCTCTAAGGTGCCACCTCATAGCTATTAGATTGTCTAATATTACAGTAAAGGAAAATGAGAAATATTGGAAGGAGTTGGGAAAATTGTCCACTCATGCACTGTCCATGGACTTGTGAACTGAATCAATCATTCTAGAGAGCAATTTGAAGTTTTATAAAGCTTTATAAAACTGTACATACACTTTGACCTAGTAATAGAACTGGTAAGAAAAAGGGAAAAAAGTCTTACATGTACAAAAGTATTTATATCAACTTTTCTTTTGGTGGTAGTGTCAAAGAAGTAGACAGTGAGAGGATATCCATCAATTGGGGAATAACTGAACAGGGTTATGGTATGTGATTGTGATGGAATACTACATTGTGCTATAAAAATTATGAGCAGGATTCATACAGAAAAAAACCTGGGAACACTGATATGAATTGATGCAAAGTAAAATGAGTAAAACCAGGAGACATCTTACAATGTAATGGCAATATAGCATGTTGATCAACTGTGATTGACTTATTTATTCTCAGTAATGCAATAACCCAGGACAGCTCCAAAAGGCTCATCATGAAAAATATTATCCACCTCAAGAGAAAGCACTGAGAATGTCTGATTGTAGAGCAAATCTTCTCTTTTAATTTCTTCATTTGTCTTTTTTTAATCTGTATTTTCTTTTGCTACATGGCAAATGTGGAAATGATGTTTTTCCCAATCACATGAATAATCTATTTTAACCTGTTTTACTTCTGAAAGATGGAAGAGCGAAGGAAGAGAATTTGAACCTTAAAATAGAAAAAAAATGTTTAAAATATTTACATTTAATTCAGAGCTATTTAATGAAATAAATAAAAATGCACTTTGTAAAAAAAAAAGAAGACTCAGGAAGTAAACAAAAAATAGACACTCCCATAACAAAAAGCTATTATAATGTCAGGGATGTCTAAGTCATAAGCCACATAAAAAGTAATATAAAAACATGTACAAACAGAACTGCTAAGAAAGCCATACCTTATCCATAAAGTATATTAGAATTCCTAGAAGAAATAGAACAAAGATTTAAAATGGTATTTGAATGAAATGAGAGTACTAGGGAAAACTATTGGAAAATAAATGGAAGCTTTGGAGAAAACAAATTTATAAACTTTGTAAAACCTTACAAGGTATAAAAGCTTACCCAAGTTAACAGACTCTTTGAAAATTAGAATGAGACAAGCATAAATAAATGACTCTGAGATAAAAATGATTAAATTTAATTAAAAAACAGAAAAATAGAAAAAAGTGTGAGACATTTCCTATCATATTTCAAGAAATAAAAAGAAAATTAATGAGACATTTGACAAGAGGTTAAAATAAAATTAGAAATGAAAATTATCTTAAACTTTATTTTATTTGTGAATAACAGATAAAATACAGAGCTTTCAGGTGAGGGGAAAAATACTGTAAGTAGACAGAAAGAGTTCAAGTTCCAAGGAATCACAGGATCACACAGTATCTAGCAGTTAATACTAGAAAAGACTTGCAAGCATGGGATATGATATTCAAAAGATGAAAGATAGTCTTACAATCAATAATACTTTACCCAGCAACATTGAATATATTCCTTCTAAGGGAAAGTAGACTTTTAATGAAATACAAAAACTCTAAGATTTCCTTATGAAAAAGAGAAGAGTTATGTAGACTTTTTGAAATAAAGACTCAGTAGTCAAGAGAAACACAAAGAGGATAAAATCAAATGAGCAATTAGAAGGGACAAGTGAAAGGATGAAGTATTTGCATTCTCATGTGGGAAATTTTACAGTGTTCTCTCACAATGTCATTGTCATCAGGGGTAATAGAGGGCATTAAATACAACAAGGAGTCTGAGAATGGTTTTGTTAAATTTTGATTATGTTAGATGGACAAAAAAGGGAAGAAAAATGATATACTGTAATAGTAATGAAATTTGAAGTTCCTTTTGTATTTCTAAGCTGAGACTTACTTAGCACTTAGTAATTAATCAACCCTCTGTTAAAAAAACAGAAGGTATGAACTCTTGCTGCTGATGTAACAGGAAGGGGTTGGCTGAAACAGTAGCTTATGCCGTGTGTGTGTGTGTGTGTGTGTGTGTGTGTGTGTGTGTGTGTGTGTGTGTGTGTGTGTGTGTGTGTGTGTGTGTGTGTGTGTGTGCAGGAGCTGCTGCCCCCAGGAAGGATGAAAAGGAAAGGCCCCCCAGACTGGAGCAAATGATTTTGATTTTGGGAACCTGGGTGAAGTGATTTTGATTCTGGAAACCAGCTTTAGCTTCTGCTGAGCAACTGCTGAATCTGAGGCCCAGCTGAAGCTCCTATAGACTGAGGAAGCATGACTGTGATGCTGGCACTTCATGTGAACCTGTTTGTGGCTTATTACGCCTTAACTTCCTGGAAACAGAGACTGTGAGGGTTTAAGGTGGACTGGACACTGTGAGCTTCAGCGTGGAACAGAAAAATGTGTGGAAAGCTGGGCAAAGACCTGGGAACTGTTTGCCTTTGAACCCAGTTGACAGTTTGGTGAATCCAGGTAGAATCTGGGACCATGAAAGGGGATCGAGGGAATCTGAGAGACCACCCTAAGTTACACTGAAAGAAGACTTTACTTGGATACTGAGTACTGACTGAGAAATTGTAATTTACTAGTGACCTAGGGGTGGAGGGCTTGTGTATTTTCTGATGATTGAATGGTGAATGACTGAATAGCAATTGATTTGTAACTTGGTGTGCCCCATGGGTGTAGAACTTTGACTATTGTACTTTGTGTCTCCTTAAGGATGACTGAACGATTGAGTAAGGATGATTGAATGATTGAGTTACTAAATGAGTGAATAAATGAATGTACTTTGTTCAAAACTTTGTGACCACTGTGGTGAAAACTATGTGGCCATCTTGGTGATAAGCTGTTGTGAATGCTGTATTTAGATTTTCTGTGATAAGTTGTAACATTATAAATGCTCTACCTTGATTTCTGTGAATGTTTTACTCTGATTTGTTATTGAATAAATAGAGTGTTCACTATATTGTGTAATCAGAGGCTTAAAAGCTGTTCACAGTAGCATTCTTCTGGAAAGCTGCTTGTGCTTGGATTTATATACCCAAGGAGAAAAAAGAGGAGAAATGGTGGGGAAATCAGTTTATATACACAAACAAAAGCCTATACAAATGAAGGAGTGGGGGTGGAGGGAGCAGGTGGCATTTGAAACTTTCATCTGTATTGATGAACACACACAGACACACAAACACAGAATACGGTATAGAAAAATCAACCTAAGAGGGAAAGAGGAAGAAACAGGGCAGGGGTATGAGATAAGAGGGAGGGATTAGTTATAAGAAAATTACATGCTAAGTTTAAAGAGGGTTGTGTTGTAAAGGGAGGTTGAAAAGGAAAGAAAAAGGGCAAGAACCTCTCATTAGTGTCTAGCTGAAGGAAAGAGAACAGTTAAAAAAGAATAGAAAGTGTTTCCATCATGGAGCAATGGTACTGAGCACATAGCACTATTTTATTTTTTTATTATTTTTGCCTTGCTTTGTGTTCCTAAAGCTTATTACTATGCCTAGCATATAGTATGTACTTAATGCAATTTTTATTAACTTATTTAAGACATTATTGGTGGAAGTCTGAATTGGAAGTCATTCTTAATAGTTAATTGGAACTACCTCCCAAATTTTCCAAATTATGCAAACCTTTTGACCAGTAATTCCATTATTAGAGCTATATCCCAAAGAATGACAATAAAGAAGAAAAGGGCAGATATGTACAAAAATATTTATAACAGCCTTTTTGTGTGTGTGGTGGCAAGAACTAGGAACTAATTAGATATTTACCAATGGGGCAATACTGAACAAATTATGATAAGAAATGACATAAAAACTGCAAGAAATTACAAAAGTGATTGTTTTAGAGAAACCAGTGTAGACTTACTAAAGCAGCAATTCTCAACCTTCCTAATTCTGCAACCCTTTAATACAGCTCCTCATGTTGTGGTGACCCCCAACCATAAAATTATATTTGTTGTTACTTCATAGCTGTAATTTTGCTACTGTTAGGAATCGTAATGTAAATATCTGATATGCAGGATGTATTTTCATTGTTACAAAATGGTTGAGAACTACTGTCCTAAAGTGATGCAGAATAAAGGGACAAAAACCAGCAGAACAATTAATATCATAACAACTACAATGTAAAAAACAAAACAAAACCCAGTATTCTGAAAGATTAAGAACTCTAATCAACTTCAATGACTGAACATGATTCTAGTGGATTAGTCATGAAGAATATTACCTAATTCCCAACAGACTAAATACACATAAGGAAGCCTGTGCTTTTGGACATGGCTGGTGTGAAATTTTATTTTGCTAGACAATGCATGTTTGTTACCAGGGTTTTAATCTTTGTTCTGTTTTTTAATAGTGGGCTAGAGGAGGTGAAGAGGAGAGAAAATAAATATTCATTAACTGAAAATATTTATTAAAAATCAAAATGCATCATTTAAAGATTAATGAAAATATTGACTTAGAAATTCTCTAAATTGCTTCCAAGCTGGAAATCTAAGATGCTGCATACTTTTTTGGATTGTTGTTTTGGGCACACAACCATTTTTAGATACAGTCGTGGTGAGAGAGCATTATAGAAGTTTAAAAAAATGTACTTAGCCTAATTCAACTGAGATACAATGATAGAGACTCATTTTCTTCTTGAGGACCATGAGAGACTCCCTAACCATGATCTTTTAATATAATTAAAGCCTGGTTTTAACAACCATGAGAGTGTGGCTATGAGCCTGATTTGTTTAAGAGCTTGTCAACTACTGTTTCTCCCTTGCTCAATAACTTTGGGCAAGCAATTTAAACTCTTCTCAATTTAAGGTATGGGAAATGAAGATAAGGCCATTTCACAGGGGTACTGAAAGGCTTAATTAATTAGCACAGTCAAGCACTTCAGTGTACTAAGTGACAACTCTTAATATAGGAATAATCCTATTTTCAAAACATAGTAAAATAAAGTACAAACCAATTGTGATAGGATTAATCTATAAGCACTGTGCCCAGCTGTGGGTAGCATCAGACCCCTTCTTTTTCCTTCCTGAGATAGGGACCAGCCTGCCTTCAAAGGACACTATGTTGTTTCTAAGACTTGATTGGTGCCACTTCCCTAACAAAGTTTCCTGGTCACTTTAGGGCATTAAAAAGTCTCTATATCCCTCTAACGCTGTGAATTTCTGTGAGTCAAAAAGTCCATTTCCTTATCTTGTCCTGAAGACTGGACAAGAGGAGAGGAAAGTCCAGAGAAGCTGGTTGCTACTGTATCCTTGTCATATATCCTTGCTGTATTAGGGCAAAGTAAACTCTTCTTTAACTGTTTGATGATTTTCAAGGGTCTTATTTTGTCCCAACATTGATTCAGAAATAAGAAAGTTGTGATTGTAGAACTACCGCTTGCACCAACAGTGTAATGCACCTAAATGGCTAGGGATTGACTTCCATCTTCTCACAGAAACTGGATTTTTTAATAGGCATATATCTTGTATAAAGCCATTATGACTTGTTCGATAGAGTGCTGCAGTTGAAGTCAGGGAGATCTGGGCTTTAATCACATCCCTTTGTAACCTTGGGAAACCTGTACACACTTGGGCAAGTTGCTTAACGTTTTTGTGTCTCAAGTAACCATCTAAGACAGCTACTAATGTATAGATCACTTGTGAACTTTTTTTTTTTTGCTTTTTGGAGGGCAGTTGGGTTTAAGTGACTTGCCCAAGGTCACACGGCTAGTTTTTTGTGTTAAGTGTCTGAGGCCGAATTTGAACTCAGGTACTCCTGACTCCAGGGCTGGTGCTCTATTCAAGGCACCACCTAGCTGCCCCTGTGAACTTCTTGATGAAGAAAATGTCCAAGTGACAAAATTATAAACTTTCTCTTCATGTATTCACATATACTTAATTTGCCCTGTATTTCAGTGAGATAGGCAGAAAGGAAAAAAAAATACTTTCTCCACAGTACCCTATTTTCTCTATGCCAAGGATGCCCTTGTCAGCCTAAGTATTGTTTCTTGCTCCTATTAACATTGCCTGCATTAATGCTTCATGGAAAGTATAGTTAGAAGCTATAGGAGAATAGAATAGTTCAAAGGGAGAAATAATTTTGTCCTCGACCAGATCAAATGGTCCTTAGCCCCCTCCTCCCCAAAACTAATGTATGCTGGTTTGTCCTTGAGAATAGACTGTCCTACAGGCAGAACTCCTTACCAGTAAAATTATTCATGTTTTGCCCTTTTTAATGAATTTGCCAATAGGGGAAAAACAATTCAATTTCTAACAAAGTAAGAAATGACAATACAAAAAAATCTTCCTCCACAAAAATATATTAAATATGATAAAAGTAAATAAAGGTAATCAATAGTAATTCAATTTTAAAACATTGATATTTACTTTTATAACACTTTTGTCCCTAAATATATTCCTCCCTAGTCCCTCTGTCCAGTGAGCCATATCCTATAAAAATGATTAAAAGAAAAGAAAAAATATATTCAGTAAAACCAATCAATATTTCAACTGAGTATGATATCTCTCACAATGCCTCACACTCACAGGCCCACACTTCTGCAAAGAAAAGAGAGAAATGCATTTCTCACCAATTCTCTGAGCCCAAGTTTGGACATTATGATTACATTGAATTCCATGATTTTTTGTTCTTTCCACTAACATTATTGTCTTTGTGGAAAAGATATAATAGAATAGTGGATAAAGAGATCACCTCCCAGTTAGAAAAAACTGAGTTCAGATCTTACCTCTGACCCATACAGACTGAATGACCCTGGTCAAGTTGTTTAACTTGTCAATATCCCAGGTGTATCAATAATGAGATATTCACAACACCCATGATGGTTATGAATATGTTGGTGTAGTTTTGGATCACAAAATATAGCAAACTCTCCACATGGAAGGCAGAACCAAGGTCTTTATTCAGAAACCATAACACTGAGTCCCAAAACCAGAAGGACAAGTCCCAAAACCAGAAAGCCAGAGTCATTATAATGGTCAC
>JAQQSW010024172.1:0-10138 GCA_028646575.1 Pseudocheirus occidentalis | reverse complement strand
TTTCTGGCTGCTTGTAGTATTTTCTCCTTTACCTGATAGTTCTGGAATTTGGCCACAATATTTCATTAGCTTCAATTTGGTTGATTCTAATTTTTAATAAATTATTTTCCTCTGTTAGTTTTTGAAGCTCTTTTTCCATATGTTCAGATTTCATTTTTAGTTCACACATTTCTTCTTTTTAAGGAGCTATTTTCTTCATTGTAATGTTTTTCTAATTTTGCAATTTTGATTTTAAAAGAAGTGTTGATTTTTTCTTCTACCTTTCTAATCTGGATTTCAAAGTTCTTTTTGAGCTCATCTAAGAATGCTTTCTGTGCCTGAGACCAATTCATAATCCCTGTTAAGGCTTCAGCTGTGGGTGTGGAGTCACTACTGTCTCCTTCTGAATTTGGTTCCTCCCTATCACAGTAAAAGGACTCCAGAGTCTTTGTCTTTGTAGCCTGCTTTTTTTTTCCCATTTTGAGGAAGGAACTTAGCCACATCCTTCCTCCAGGGTTCCTAAGTCTTTACTGTTTAAAATTTTTCTCTGGGGCAATAATTACTGTGTTTTCAGGGTCAGGGGGTCAGGGAGATTGGAGCATCTGGGGTTCACTCTGCCATCCTGATTCCTGGAAGTTCAGATAGGGGCTTTTTAAATTTCCAGGCTGTGGATTGGTAGTCCCAGGAGTAGCTGCTGCCCCAGCTGGGAGCCCTGCCTTTGTCTCTTACCCAGCTCCCTCTGATACCTGCTCTGCAGGGATAGGCCTAGGAATGGCTCTTGTGGTTGGTGAATCAAATTGCCACCATGTTGACCAGGCCTCCTAGGCCTCCGTGTGTCACGTTGTCCTGGCCTCTTGAGTCATCTGGGCCTCTTGGAGCACTGCCCCATGTTGTCTGGCAAGTATATCTATTTCTTACCTCTGAATGGAACTTTCACAAAAATTAATCTTTTATTAGGGCACAACAATTTCACAAATGCAGAAAAATATAAATAGTAAACATATTTTCTGGTAGTGATGCAAGAAAAATATATTCAATAAAGTACTTTTGAAGCACAGAATAAAAATTAATAGGAAACTAAATAATTTAACCCTAAAGAATAGGTGGGTCAAAGAACAAATCATAGAAACTATAATTTCATTAAAGATAATTGTAAAAATGAGACAGCATACCAAAATTTGTGGGATATAACCAAAGCAGTACTTAAGGGAAAATTTATATCTCAACATCAATAAAAGAAAGAAAAAGCAAATCAATTGATTGGCCATGCAACTAAAAAAATTAGACAACTAACAAATAAAAACCCCAGAGAAACACCAAAATAGAAATCCTGAATATTAAAGAAGAGAGTAACAAAATTGAAAGTAAAACAAAGCAAAACACAAAAGTCAATAGCAAAAATAAAAAGACCCCACTAAGTTAATAAGGAAAAGTAGAAGCAGATTTTTTTGGGTGGAGAAACAAAAACCTAGCAACAATAAAATAGATAAAAGCATTGGCTAATTAGATTAGGAAAAAAGAAAGAATAAAACCAAATTACCAAAATTAAAGTGAAAAGAGTGAATTTACAACCAGTGAAGATGAAGTAAAAGCAATTGTTAGGAACTATTTTGCCTAACTATCTGCCAGCAAAACTGACAATCTTAATGAAATGGATAAATATTTACAAAAAGATATATTCCTCAGATTAGCAGAACTGAACTTAAATAATTTTATCTTAGGAAAAAAAGTTGAACAAATGAATCCCATAAGGAAAAAAAAACCTAGGGGGCAACTAGGTGGTGCAGGGAATAGAGAACAGCCCTGGAGTCAGAAGGATCTGAGTTCAAATTTGGCCTTTGACACGTGACACTTACTATCTGTATGACCTTGGGCAAGTCACTTAACCCCGATTGCCTCACAAAACCCCAAAACAAGAAAAAAAAACCCCAAGCCCAAGTGGATATACCAAAAATTTAGAGAACAATTAATTCCAATGCTACATAAACTGAATCCTATTAAAAAAAACAGCAGTAGAAAACACTGGAATAAATTCAGCTTTCCTTAAAATTATAATTGGCATCTATCTAAAACCAAGAGCAAGCATATAGAGTTCTGAGCCACAGTTCCAGGAGAGGGGAGCTGGTGATCAGTCAAGAGGAAACAGAGGCTCTGGTTATAGTGTCAAGACAAAAAGGAGAACTAGCTCTTGGGGCTGAAGGGGACTAGCAACCTTTCCTGAATAAAGACCAGAGTGCAAACCAAGAGAGCACTGATCATTTCTCTCCCAGGATCATACACCCTTGAAAACACCAAAAACTGGCAGATACCCAGAACTAGCTCTGAAAACAGCAGCACAAACAAAGCCTGAAGCTTGGGACAGTGCCTCCTCACCTGCAGCTGAGTAGAGCCCAGCTTTAACATAAACATAACATAAAGTTCAAAGTAAAAGAAATTGGCTGGAAAAAATAAGCAAATAATAAAACAAGAATTTGAACGTAAAAAGATGGCAGGGAAGACTAAGACATAAAATCAGAAAAAGACAATAACTGAAAATAACTACCAAAAAAGCCTCAAAGAAAAATGCTAATTGGATCCAAATCCAACAAGAATTCCTGGAAGAGACAAAGAGAGATAAGAGTGGTAGGGGGAAAATTGGGAAAAGAAATGAGAGTGATGTAAGAAAATTACGAAAAGAAAATTAGCAGCTTGGTAAAAGAATTACAAAAAAATGGAAGAAAATAACACCTTAAAAAATAGAATTAGCCTAAAGGTAAAAGAAGCACAAAAATTCATTGAAGAAAAAAACTCCTTGAAAAGCAAAATTGACCAAATGGAAAAGGAAATACAAAAATTCACTAAAGAAAAGAACTTCTTAAAAAACAGAATTAGACAAATGAACAAAATCTCACTGAAGAAAATAATTCCTTAAAAATTTGAATTGGGCAAACGGAAGCTAATGACTCCATGAGATACCCCCTAAAACAAACAAACAAACAAACAAACAAACAAATAAAACAAAGTCAAAAGGATGAAAAAATAGATATGAAATATTTTAATGGCAATGGGGATTTGAAGATCTTCCCTGCCCTTTGTATTGGCAATCAAACAGGTCCTTAGCACCTTGTTTCAAGTTCATGATTGTATCAAGTATTAAGATCCAGAACTTGTCAATTCCACAGTGGGAGGAAGTTGCTGATGTAACAGGAAGGGGTGGAACAGGGAGTAGCTAATACCATATATAAGGAAAAGCCCAAGCTAGAGAGCCAGAATTGCTGAGAGAGAGAGAGAGAGAGAACTGCTAGGATCCTGAGAACTTTTAAGAACTGATAAGAATTGAGAACAGAATGGAGAAGAGAAATTGTGGTGGCAGAACAGAGAACTGAGAAGAGAATTAAGAAGAACAGAGAAATGAGAAGAGAGGAAAACTGGGAGGAAGCATGGCTATAATGCTGGCAGAAAGTGAATTGAGGAGGATGGCAGCAATGTGAATGAATGTTATTGTGGCTTTGTTAAGCTTTGTCTTCCCAGGATCAGAATCTGTGAAGGACTCGAAGTAGTCCAGAGCTTTAGTATGGAACAGCAACTGCACAAGGAGCTGGACAAGGAACTGAGAGATGTCTGCCTTTGAACTCAGGTGACAGTTGAATAGGTTCAGGCAGGACCATGGAAGAAGAACCATGGAAGCTGAGAGCTTGCCTCAAGTCAAGATGAAAAAATCCCTCCTTGGGTATTTAATGCAAACTGAGAAGATCATGATTTACTGTGGCCTAGGGGTGGAGAACTTTGACCTTTACATTTGGATGATTGGAAACTAATCTCCAATTAAGAAGAAAAAAGACTTTTTTGACTCAGAGATTAAGACAATGTGAGCTAGAGGTGGAGAAACTGTATATTGTGTGCCTCCTTAAGGATGGCTTAAGGATGATTGAATTAAAGACTAAATGATTGAGTTACTAAATGAATATAATTTGTTTAAAACTATGTGGCCATTTTAGCACTAAGTTGTTATGTCATAACATTGTGAATGCTGTACTTTGATTTCTGTGAATGCCTTAATTTACTGCTGAATAAATAGAGAATTCACTATGCTATGTAATCAGAATCTTGAAGCTGTTCATAGCAGCAGTCCTCTGGAAAGCTGCTCATGCTTGGCTTTACAAATATCTCATCAGAAAAACAACTGACCTGGAAAATAGATTGAGAAGAACTAATTTAAGAATTATTGATTACCTGAAAGTCATGATCAAAGAGAGAGCCTAGACATCATATTTCAAGAAAGCATCAAGGAAAACTGCCCTGATATCTTAGATTCAGAGAGTAAAATAGAAATGGAAAGAATCCACTGATCATCTTCTCAAGGAGATACCAAAATGAAAACTCCTAGGAATATTATGACCAAATTCCAGAGCTCCTAGGTCAAAGAAAAATACTTCAAGAAGCACGAAAGAAGCAATTAAAATATTATGGAGCCACAGTCAGGATAACACAAGATTTAGCAACTTCTACATTAAAGGATCCAAGGACTTGTAATATGGTATTCCAGAAAATAAAGGAGCCAGAATTAGAACCCAAAATAATCTACTCAATAAAACTGAGTGTAATTCTTCAGAGGGAAAAATGGATATTAAAAAATACAAGATTTTCAAGCATTCCTGACAAAAAGACCAGAGATGAATAGAAAATATGACACTGAAATGCAAAAATCAAGAGAACCATTAAAAAAGTAAACATGAAACAGTAATCATAAAATATTGTTAAGTTGCTTACATTCTGATATGAGAAAATGATACATGTAATACCTAAGGCTATTATCATTATTAGGGCAACTAAAAGGTCTTTACATAAACAGAGCACATGGGTGTGAGTCAATTATATTGGAATGCTATTCCCCCCCCCCCCAAATAAATGGAGTGAGGAAGAGGGATGCACTTGGAGAAAGGGGAAGAGAGAAGTAGAATGGGGGAAATTATCTCATGTAAAAAGGAAGAGTTTTTATAATGGTGGGGAAAATGGGGGTATGGCAGACAATACTTGAACCTCACTTTTATTGTAATTGGTTGAAAGAGGGAAGAATACACACACACACACACACACACATACACATACAGTTATGTATAGAAATGCAACTTACTCAATAGGGAAACAGAAAAGAAAGGAAATGGGAGAAGGGGGGATGATAAGAGGGAGGGAAGATTAAGGGAGGCAGTACTTACAAACAAAATAGTCTTTTGAAGGGGAAAAGGATAAAAAGAAGGCATGGGTGTGGTGGGGAGGGAAGAAAGAAGAAAATGTGATTGGGGAAATACACAGTAATCATAGCTGTGAATGTGAGTAGGAAGAAGTTACCCATAAAAATGGAAGCAGAGAGCAGAATGGATTAGAAACCAGAATCCAACAATATTTTGTTTACAGGAGTCACATTTGTTACAGGAAGACACACACAGTGTTAAAATAAGGGGCTGGAACAGAATCTGATATGCTTCTGCTGAATTAAAAAATAAACAATGGTAGCAAGGGTAGCAAAAACAAGGGTACCATGATCTCAAAACAAAACAAAAGCAAAAAAAGACCTAACTAAAAGAGATAATCAGAGAAAATGCATTCTACTAAAAGGAACCATAGACAATGAAATATCAAATTTTAAATAGAAAGTTTCTCTGATAAAAGTCTCATTTCTCAAATATATACTGAGCCGAGTTAAATTTATAAAAATAAGAGCCATTTCCCAATTGATAAATGGCCAAAGGATATAAACAGGCAGTATTCAAAAGAAGAAATCAAAGCTATCTACAGCTATATGAAAAAAATGCCCTAAATCACTATTGGTTAGAGAAATGCAAATTAAAGCAACTCTGAGGTTCCATCTCACACCCATCAGAAATGACAAATGCTGGAGGAGATGAGGGAAAAATAGGTACATTAATGACCTACTGGTGAGGTAGTGAACTAGTCCAACCATTTTGCAGAACAATGTAGAGCTATGCACAAAGAGCTATAAAACTGTGTATGCCCTTTGACCTAGAATACCACTACTAGGTCTATATCCCAAGGAGATGTAAAAAAAAAATTATATATATAAAACAGCTCTTTTTGTAAAAATTGAGGGGATTCTATCAATTGGGGAGTGACTGAACAAGCTGTGGCATATGATTGTGATGGAGTACTTTTGTGGTATAAGAAATGATGAGGAGGGTGGTTTCATAAAAAAACATCATAAGACCTATATGGACTAATGCAAGGTAAAGTGAGAAGAACCAGGAGATTGCGCATAGTAACAGCAATGGTGTATTGATGACCCACTGTGAAAGCCTTGCCTACTCTGATCAATATAGTGATGCAAGACAATTCCAAAGGACTCATGATGAAAAAATGCTACCCACTGCCATAGAGAGAGCTGATTAACTCAGCATGCAAATTGAAATATAATTTTCTCACTTTATTTTCCTTGCTTTTTAGGAAAAAAAACATGACTAATATGGAAATAATGTTTTGCATGATATATATCATATAAATGATATATATTGTTTTCTTTCTCAGTAGTGGAAGAATGTTAAAAATAAATAATGAATTAATTTTTTAAAGGTCAAAGGTAAAAAGGGGAAAACTAAATTGTACATAAAGATCCCTGCAGATGCATATTGACTTTTTTAAAAAAAAGTCTTATATTAGTACTAATTGTTATGTTATTATTTATTTTGTTTAATATGTCCCAATTAAATTTTAATCTGGTTCTGCCACACTTACAGGACTTCAACCTGCCAGGTGCATCTTTGATACCTCTGTTCTAAAGTAATAGGGAAGGTGGAGCTTTGGAAGTTTGAAATGGGGAAAGAGTTTGCAAGGGAAAGATAATGAGTCCACTTTTGGACATGTTGAGAGGTTTGGGCTGGATGAGTAGATTTGAGAATGATCAATTTAAACTGAAGCCATGAGAGGTGATGAGTTTATCAAGTAAAATAATCTAGACTTGCATAGGTTCCCAAAGTGGGCAATACCACCCCCTGGGGGGCTCTGGGACTATGGGGGGAGCACTAGTAGTCTCGGGTGCAATTGCAGGACATTGAATGAAAATAAGGGGGAAGGTGGAAGCATAAGGAAAGAAGAGAAGATAAGAAAATTTTGAAAAACTCTTCGTACCTGTTTCATCTGTCGTGTAACAGAGTTAAAGTTGTAGTGATTACGTTATTTTCCAAATAAACACACAAAATGCAAATTATAACCACTCAGTGGTCAAGTCCACTAATAGCTTTTAGCAAGCAAGTGTTTGCAGGCAAGTGTGTCATTGCATTATTGCAAAGTCCAGCGTGCATTGGTAGGAATGTGTGCATGTAATGATTTGTTTGCAATATGCTACTATACAGTTACATGATGAAATATTGTGTCGTCAATACTTCAATGTGAGAAAACCCTCCAAAAATTTACAATGAATTATTAAATCTAAGATGTGTCATTTAAAAAAAATTGTATATCTTTGAAATGATGCAATTTTTTTAAATGTTAGAGAATTGAAGAAAGTAGATTTCCAGGAGGGTGCTGAGTAATTTTTTTTTATAGGGATGAGTAGGCCAAATAAATTCAGGAACTTCTGCAGGGAGAAGAGACGAGGGCCTAACATAGAGCCCTGTAGCTAACTATAACTATGGTATTGCTAACTAAGGTATGACCTGGACAGCAAAGGAGCCTGAGAAGAAGCAGGTAGGTAGAACCAGGAAGAAGCAATGTCCTGAAAACCTGGAGAAAAGAGATTATCAAGATTATCACTATTGGTTAGAGAAATGCAAATTAATTAATTAATTGAGGATTGTACCAAACCTCTTTGCAGACAGGTCAAGAAGAATGAGGACTGAGAAAAGTCCATTAGATTTGGCAATGGAGAGCATTGGTAACTTTGGAGAGAACGGATTCATTTAAATGATGAGATTGCAAGCCAGCCTATAAAGAGTTAAAAAGAGAGTGAGAGGAGAGGAAGTGGGAGTGGAGGTGTGTATTGTAGACAATTTTCTCAAGGAGTTTAGGCACAAAATAACAATGGGGGTGATGAATGGATCAAGTGAAGATTTTTTTTTTTTGAGGGAGGAAGGCAAGGGAATTGGGGTTAAGTGACTTGCCCAAGGTCGCATAGCTAGTTCATGTTAAGTGCTTGAGGCCGGATTTGAGCTCAGGTCCTCTGGACTCCAGGGCTGGTGCTCTATTCACTGTGCCACCT
The DNA here is from genome assembly GCA_028646575.1 of Pseudocheirus occidentalis. Lineage (NCBI taxonomy): Eukaryota > Metazoa > Chordata > Mammalia > Diprotodontia > Pseudocheiridae > Pseudocheirus > Pseudocheirus occidentalis. Next base: position 1,971 of record JAQQSW010024172.1, on the reverse strand, counting down.
AACTGTCCCTCAAATGAAGATTTTTGAAACAAGGGATACATGGGAATGCTTGTAAGCAGTAGGGAAGCAGCCAGTAGACAGGGGTACACTTAAGATGAAACAGTAAGAATGAGAGAAGGGTCATTCTATTGGAGAAGATGGTAGGAGAGTAGAAGAGGCAAGTAGAGGTTCACTTCCTCATGTGAAACGGATAGATGAAGGAGGAGATAGTGGCAGAAAGCATCTGGATGATGTAAGATAAGGGGGAGGGGGAAGGAAGAGGGAGCTGTCAGCAAATAGCCTTAATTATTTCAGTAAAATGAGTCAAAGTTCTCAGCTGACAGGTTGGGAGAGGGAGAGCCATGAAAGAGTTGAGAATGGATGAGAAGGTTTGGAAAAGCTGCTGTGGTAAGTGGAATAATGAGTTACTTACAGAGGTATATAAGACATGCCTGGCAGCAGTGAGATTCCAAGTGAGATTATGCAACATAAATTTGCAAGCAGCTGGGTGACATTGTGTATAGACCACTGGGCCTAGAGTCAGAAAGACTTCTTTTCCTGAATTCAAATCTGGCCTTAGATACTTACTAGTTGTGAGACCCTGGGCTAGTCATTTAATCCTGCTTGCCTCAGTTTCCTCATCTGTAAAATGAACTGGAGAAGGAAATGGCAAACCACTCAAGTATCTTTGTCAAGAAAACTCCAAATGGGGTTATGAAGCTTTGGACATAGCTGGAATGATTGAACAACAACATAAATTTGTAGTACAACCAGTCAGCATAGTTACACGATTTTTCTTCACTTTCATTCAGCTGCATGTGCATGGGAGCAAAAGCAATGGGTGCTGAGAATGATCCAAGGCTGAGGCTTGGTAGGGCATGAGCCTTATCACATGATAAAGGGGCAAGGTACTCCAGAGGAGGGGATAATTTAGAGTTGAACTGGTTCACCAAGAGTCAAAATGGGGAAAGAAAGAGAGTGTAGCTAGTCTCAGGCCTATGAGAAACCTGAATGGCAGAGAGATTGGAGGTCACAGTGTGTATGAAGAGCAGGGTTTGATTTTTGGAAGGTAGAGAGATGGAATGCCAACAGATTGTGATAAGGTAAGGGAATTTCAGAGTTTATAAACATGGAAGTGGTATATTTGTGGGTGATAATAAGGTCAAAACTATGGCCATCTTTGTGTGTGACTGAAGGGAGCAGAAGAATGTCATAAGAAATCAGTAAATTGAATAACTGGGAGATGAGGTTATTCGAGGGAGTATCTACCTACCTATCTACCTATCTACCTATGTACTATCTATCTGTCTGTCTGTCTATCTATCTATCTACCTATCTATCTACCTACCTATCTATCTATCTATCTATCTATCTATCTATCTATCTATCTATCTATCTATCTACCTACCTATCTCTCTCTCTCTCTTTCTCTCTCTCTCTGTCTCTCTGTCTCTCTTTCTCTCTCTCTCTCTGTCTCTCTCTCTGTCTGTCTGTCTGTCTGTCTTGAAGTCCCCTAGTCTGAGGGCAAGAGCATTGAGAAAGGAAGCAGAGCACCTTGGATGTCTTTAGACAAAAACAACAGGGATTTTGATTGGGTAGTGAATATGGATTGTGTGAACCTTAAAGGAGGAGAGGTTACTGAGTAATGGTGGTAGAGGGAGAACTTGAAACTGTCAATAAGAAACAAGAAGTATTCTAGCTTTCCCATCTTAACCAGTGAGTCAAGTCAGTGAGAATGAGTCAAAGTGCAGCCATGACTGGAAAGGGGGGAGCCAGGTCTCAGTTAGAGCCAAAGATGGAAGGAGTAGAAAGATTTAAGATGAAATCATTTGTTGCCTTTGGAGCGAGTATTCTAGGAAACACAATCGAAGGGGGTGAATAGTTTTGAATTGGGCCATTGGCGGGGGTGGGATGAGGGGAATAGGAATAAGGAATTGGGCAATGATGACTTTTTGAAGAGGAGTTTAGAATGACTGAGTGGAGGGTCTGACA
>JAQQSW010024171.1:0-10138 GCA_028646575.1 Pseudocheirus occidentalis | reverse complement strand
ACACACACATATATACATATATATAAATAAAATTATTATTATTATTAACTACATGCAACTGGGAATTAAGATATACAGGGACTGGAGTAGGGAGACCCTCCCTGCCTACCAGAAAGTTAGAGGAGCATTGGAAGAGGGCATAAAAGAGAGCAGATCAGGGGAGGGCCTTTACAGTGGGATCACTGTTTTGGGGTTGGGGGTAGGGGAAAGACAGGGAGAAAATTTGTAACTCAAAAATCTCATGGAAATGAATGATGTAAACAAGAACATAAATTTAAAAAAATTTTTAAATGTTATATCCTTTATGAAACTAAAAAAAAAAAAAAAAAAAAGCCAGAAGAACCATTCCACTTTGCCTGTTTCTTGCCTTCCTTCTAGTTTCACATATACAAAATAAACCTTGGACAATCTGGTTTTGCTTGATTTCACTGCAAAACTATCTTCTCTCAAATTTCTTTTTTGTTTTGTCAAACATTTATTACTTTCTTCTACAATATACTGCAGGTGGAGTTGTACTCTATAAGACTTTTGCCCTCAGTTGCCCCATCTCCACGACTAACAAGAAAATTAAATATCTTCCAATTAAATTGGTTTCTAGGTTTTTTCAGGCTATGGCAAAAGTTTGGTATTGTTGAATTTATGTGGATAGCAATGTCTTTACTGTGGTCCATCACTCACAGTAAAAAATGTATTTCAACAAGTCATTTTGAAGCAAATCCAATTAAAAAGTGTTACTCTTTTCTTAATTTCATATTTATTTGCAAAAACATATTATTAAGAAATAATAACTGCACAGGTGAGGGACGACTAATAGACAGTCATAGTGCTCCATTACTTTCTCTTCAACGTCAGAAGAGAGCAATACAGGTTTCCATAGAGATTTTTGAAGCAGAGGATTTTGCACCACAAAGTTCTTGAGAGTACATAGAAATGAGCTGCGTGGGATAGGCAGGCCTCCTGTGGCAGGCATGGATGGTTTGTGACTAATATCGCTGGCAATGATTCAATGAGATCACAAATTCCTTTGGTTAATGAGTATTAATCATGATAATAAGTGACTTTTATATGATAATTTTAAGGTTTGGAGAGCTATTTATATACATTAATCTACTTAATACACACAGCATCCCGCAAAAGTAAATACTACACGTGTCATACCCATTTTACAGATATTGAAACATTCAGGTTAAGTGTCATGCTAGTGGGTATCAGAAGAAAGTTTCAGACTAGGGCTGCTTCTGATTCCAAGTTCAGTCCTTTTCCACTACAGCATACTATTCTAACCTAGTAAGGATCTGTTAGATTAGACAAAGGCTGCAGCTCTGTAAGTAACTAATGATTAACTTTTTGACTTTTTGATTTTTTTATTCTAAGCCACATTTTCCAAAAAAGTTTTCAACATCTTCTCTTGGGTCTATTTTAAAAATAATGTCAAAATCTATTGAAATATAGTTTGAAGGATATCATCAAATTCTTCATGCAATTTTTCCATTTAATTCACAATAAATGCTGGTGCATATTCTGAAATTACATTTATGATGGCCTTATTTACAGTCATCATAAACATGATTAAGCACCCCATGAAATAATGTTTCTTGATTCCTTCTGTTGCATTAGAAAAATCACTTTATCAACCTCTTCATCAGCCTCTGCAAGGAAAGCCTGCATGTGTACAAACCTACCTTTTAAATGGAAACTTCTATTCATCTCTTCATTTCACATATAGCAAACACATCAATATGCAGGTGTTTAAGTTATGTGCCACATCATTAGTCACTGGACAAACACCACACAATGGGAGTATCAACAATTAAATTAATGTTTTCTCAGTGATTCTGAGCAGTCTCAATATATTTCAACTGTTCCACAAACATTATTTTGTCTCTGTCTTTTCAAGAGATTACTGCTGTAGAGAAGCAAAATAGACTAGAGCTGGCCTCAAAGCCAGCAAGACCTAGGTTCAAGACCTGCCTTTCACATATACAGGATTTAAGACCCTGGGCAAGTCACTTAATCTCTCAGTTCCTCTAGACCACGCTCTAAGACTTCTTAAGAGATGATGAGAAAGTGACAACCCACACTGGTAAAGAAAGGTTCCTATGCCAACGAAATCACTGGTCCAATACCTATTATTATCCTTATTTGTTGCACAATTTACAATGGTAATAACTTTCATTACTTAACATCTAAATTCTCAAAGATGAATCCTTTACAGTTAGCTATGCTGTTACTGGGACAACAAACACAAGCTGATAGGTGTTCTACTAGAAGACTGCCGCAAATTGATGCAGAGCAAATTAAGGACTACTAGGAAAATAATATGCATAATGAATACAATGATGTAAATAAAAACAACACTGAAAAGGCTGCTAAACTCTCATTAATTGAAATGACAAGCCCTGATCTTGAAGAGAAGATAACTAAACTTGCATCTTCTGGGGCTGGCAAGGAAATGGAGAAGACACAACTACAAGGTGAGGAATATGGCATAAAATTTTGCTAGTGGTCAGATTTGCTTTATTGCTTTCTATTATTATGAAGTAGAATCCAGTGATGGGTTCTGGGAAAGTATAACAAGATGACAAGTTGTTTTGGTTTTTTTTTAAAGGATCAATGAAACTTCTTTAAAATTAAGAAATATGAGTTTCCAAGTCTTCAGATACTGATTTTTAAAATTCTTCTCTATTACTACAAGAAAACTCTTTCATAGGAATACAGAAATATTAATTTAGAGCTAAAAGAAAGCTTTAGGGAATTATTAAGACAAATACCTTTACTTTATAGATGAAGAAACTGAGGCATGAAATTAAATGACTTGCCCACAGGCAAAGAACTAACAAGCATCTGAGGCAGGATTTGAATCCAGGTTTTTCTGACTCCAAGTCCAAGACTCTATATCTTTGGATACAGGTAAATAAATAAATATATAAAGATTATAGATACCAAAAAAACCTAACTACATACCACGTGCTCTATTAATGCAACAATTCTTAGAAGTTAAAAGTAAAAGACTAATTTAACATGCATGCTTTATAAAGAGTAGAGAATACTGAATTTCTGTTTTTATTATTTCTAATATGGTTATACTACTCTAAAGACCACAAACAGTTTCTATTGATCGACTAGAGTGCTGGGGAAATAAAATAAAACATCTTTTTCCATTTGTCAGTACCATAGGCTTTATACAATATTGAATCTTTTCTGTTTCCTCCCATGCTATCAAAATTTATTGCAGAGGGAGGATTCTCTATATCATTATAAAAGTAGGGCAATGACGTAGAAATTTGTCTCCAGAAGGGTTCCATGAAGAATTAAATTCGACCTAGTACTTGATAAACAGTCTTTCTATAAGGTTACCAGGCACCAGTAGAAAGGAAACATGTCTTAACTCTAGCATTCCTTGAAGAGGAGTGATCTATAGGGGCAATAATGTTTTAGGGAATGGCTCAAGCCAAGAGCTACAGATAGAAGTGGACCCACACTATACTAAGGAGGCACTTATCTGAGTTGTCTTCCCCTCTTCTCTCCACCAAAACAAACAAACAAACAAACAAAAATCAATCTGAGGAAAAGTATAGTACTCTCTCATTAGTCCCCAAGCTAATCCAGGAACATCTGGATTATTAATAATTATTATTAATTATTATTATTAATAATATATATAATATTATAATAATATATAATATAATTATTATATTATTAATTAATTATTATTAAAAGGTTAGCAGCCATTTTCCTATAACTTAAAACAGAATAAAGAGGGTAAATATTGGTGATGAGATCATCTAGGACAGACAGGTCAAACGTGAAGCCCTCAACACTCTAGATGAGTATTAAATATAAATTCAAATTAAATGTAGATTAAATTGTAATTGGGATTAAAATGTAATTGGGAAATATCTAACAAAATGAAAATATAAACCACAGATAATATTAGTATGTGATTTTCCAAGTCAACTGGAAGCCCTCAAGGATTCTGATGTACTACTGAATGGTTCCCATTTCTATTTGAGTTTGACACCACTGCTGTAAGCAAGTATGCTTCTCCTTATCTCCTTGACCCTTCTCTCTGCGCCCCTCCAAAAGCCTCTTCTCTGAAGATAAAACCAAGAACCCAAAACTAACCATAAAGAAAGTCTTACCTCTCCATCTACAATGCCTCTGAACACACCGGGTAAAATTGGTTGAAACATTTGAGGGCCTAATGTTGGATTTACTTTAAGAACATTTTCCACAACCTGAAAAATAAGAATGTAGATTGAAGCGTCAGTGAAAAAAACTCAATGTCTTATGTAAAAGATTAGTATATCATATAATAAATGAATTGATATTCAAGACATAGGGAGCATTTATTTCTATTGAGTTATTTTAAATGTGACTAAACAAATACAATAAACTATATCGTAAAGCAGTGAGCAAAAATTTATACAAATCTGATATTTATACAACCAGAAATGATACTATTCACAATAGTTAAAACCACAAGTTGTCTAATTAGCAACTATATATAAGAGAAAATGTAAAATGAGCAGTTGTCAAGCCTTTCTAGAATTTCAAACCACCAAATAGATTATATTCACCTAAATGATATATCAACACTTGCTTCTGAACCTATCCCCTTTTCTATAATACAGAATTTTATTCATCTATACCCAGAAACATAGTAATGTTGCATTACTTTTTGAAAATCGAGGGGCCAAAGTTGGGAAGACTAAGCTAATATTGTTTTCCTTTTACATTTCTCCTATATTATCAGAAATACCATGCAAAATTAATTAAATCACTTGCCACAGGCCTATAAGAACTGACATATCTTTATTCTGTGGCATACTGCAACCAACATTTAAGTTATATAGATGTTATACAAAGGCCAAATACAAATTCTGATTCTTCATAAACTGACTGTGCTTAACCACTTCATAAAGTTGTTAAGCACTTTTATGGTCACACTCAAAACAGACACTTGAATAGAAGCATAATATAACTTTATAATGAGATGATATCTACCTAGTTGATACCCTGATCACATATAAAAATCCAAATTTGTGAAATGACAAATTTGACATGTTACTCATTTTTAAAAGGGATCAGCTACTATTAAGTCAGCAGGAATATCAAATTTCATTAGTGAATTAAAAATACAAAATACTTAGTCTGAAATTTAAATATCATTCAGTTTATATGAAAGTTTTGAGGAACAAACTCACAACATAAAACAAAATACATTCCTTATGTAGACTAATAACACACAAACACAAATTATAATATTCAAGTTGAAGTGAAGAAAAAAAAAAAGGATCAACTAAGTTGCCACCCATATATGATTGTTAGAGAATATAAGGGTTTTTTTTTAATTTTGAAAGATGGACTAGAAAAGTTGAAAATTTGAAAATAAATTGATAAAATTTGAAAATCTGAAAATAATTCTTTCTTGGTCTTTTAAAAACTAGTTTTATAGGTGATCAATGGTCCAAATCTTGCTAGTTTTTGTTAGCACATATTTATTTAATATGAAGAACTATAAGAAAAAATGCATTTAAGTGCAACAGATAATTATATTACTTTAGGAAATCATGCTAAAATTTAATAGAAATTTTAAATATATTATTGGGGGCTCAAAAGAAAAAAGGAGGAAAAAATAAGAACCAGACCTAGAGATAAGACTCATTCAAAAATATATCAGCTTTCCAAATGAATAAAAGCATTTCATTTTCTTAAGAGTGAACAAATTTTCCTAATAAAGCTCCTTTCATATTATTTAATCCATTCCAACAAAAAAACATTGTTTAGCCCTATTATGAATCAGTCAGTACTTACATAAAGTCCACCCTAAACAAAGATGAGAAACAACAGTCCATGCTCTTAAAGGAGGATGAAGTCTAAGTCTTACACAAATAACTTTAAGACATTCAAATATGCTTTAAACAATTACCTCTGGATATAAAATACATAAATTCTGGACATATCAAGTCTGCTATTACATGATTTCATACATATATGTTTCACTGTTTCTACTTTCCACAGAAAAATATATTTTAGGGTGAGGGCAGGGCCTGGGGAATCTCATTATTGCGAGGAATTTCCAGAGTGAAAACTAACATTTACTCAACAATGAGGTATTTATTTTAAAAAGAATAGTTTTTTTTAAAATACTAGTTTACATGTATGAAAGAAATCAAAAGCTAATTCCATACCCTGCATTTATTTCTTCAAAGAAATTCTAAGAAGAGTCCTTTTCTTCCCACAAAGTTATCTTCTACCTTCCCTCAAGTGTTTGTATAAAAATATCAAGATATGGGCAAGAGAACCTTCTATTTCCTTTTTTGTCTATAAAAATTTAAATTCTTTTTATTAAGGAATAAAGAAAAAAAAAGTACTTTTCAAGCACAAGTGTTTTAAGGCCTGATTAAAATAAAGGATATCGTTCTAGAATGAAATCTCTTGATGCACATATGGAAATATATTTTTAAAAGCATGCACTGATAGGATAACTGTAAAATATTTTACTTACAATAGCATTTATGCTATATCACATAAGACTTTAATATATAATGCATGAATGGATCTCCCATCAGAATCTAAGCATTTTTCAGGTAGAGATTGTTCCATTCCTTTTATCTTTCTCCCCAATATCCAAAGTACAGTAAACAGTTAAGTGAAAAAGTTGAAATGCTGATAATTAGAAACCTCTGGATCACACAGGCACATCAGTCTATAAATTATCAAGCATTTTATTAGAGCCCACTCTGTTTCAGGCAGTGGGGAACTGAGGTAAACAGAGGTTAAGTGACATCACACAGCTAGTACCTGTGGCTGGACTGGAATTCAGGTCTTCTTGACTCCAGGCCCAAAGCTCTATCTACTATAGCACTAACTTCCTCTATAGATGGTATGCGTACCAGCAAAATGTCTCTCATGTTTTGCTCTGGCTATATGACCATCTTTTTTTTGACAATACCTCTTTGCTGTATTTGTCTTGCGTTACACCCTATTTATCCACCATATACTTGAAGGAGATTTTTTTTTTTAATATGCTGTTAAGGGCAGCTAGGTGGCTTAGCAAATAGAGCACCAGCCCTGGACTCAAGAGAACCTGAGTTCAAATCCAACCTCAGACACCACTTACTAGCCACGTGACCTTGGGCAAGTCACTTAACTCTAATTGGCTTGCCTTCCCTACTCCAAAAAAAAGTAAAAAAAAAAAAAAAAGTACTGGTACCATCTGGAAACAGGTATGTTTTTAAAAAATAAATTTAACACATCTATATATTGCTATTAAAAATAAATACCTTTACTGAAAACACATGAAGTATAATGGTTTATTCAGAAAATTAAATTACCTCTTCTCTGGTTTTCACCTCAAATTTTCTTTGTCTTCATTCTTCCTTTCTTACCTCTTGTCTTACAGGAAGAAGTGTCCCTTTCCTTCTATTCTCACCCTTATTCCCTTCATCTTGTCCTTTGATACTCTTCAATCTCCTTCCAATCAATTATCCTCTTGCATCCTAAATCTCCTTTTCTACTTACTGCTAGAAATATGCTTCAAGACATCTTATCTTTCGAAAAAAATTCTCCTTTTCACTATTAAACTTTATAGCTATGTTCCCCAATCTCTCCCTCCTACCTAACATGAGGTAAACTCTTCCGAAGTATATTTTCATGTTTATATGCTTCCTCACTGTCCCCACAATCCTTAAAGTCTGCCTTTAAACTCCAGGGTGTCCCCGAAATAGTTTTCTTAAATCCGTCCTGGTCAATGAACAAGAGACAGGGTAACTCTTTTTCAATTCTGATCTTCCTTGGCTTCTCAATGGCACTGAACACTGTTTTACTGAATTCTTTTTTAAAGATCTGTTGGATATTATACCAAGTTCTGCTACTGCACTATCCATTGAATTTTGTCCTCTTCTTCCTTCTTCAAAAACAACTATCCAGCATTCAATGCAGACTCTGCTCTCATTTCTATATAAGAAGGTTGTCAATTTGACACATAAGAACTCTTAAGACCAGACAACTAAAGGCCAGTTCACTTTCCAAAAAATAAAGGCTATTTATGATGTCTATGTCCCTACCCCATAAACAGCCCAGCCAGAATTTCTTTCACTTTTTGATGACTCCTACATACTACTAGTTCTTGGTAAGGAGTCAGGAAGAGTGGTATTGGACAGTACTCAAAGAAATTAGTTAAAAGTCTTTAGTTCCTATAATGCCCAGAGATTTGCCGGCCATGTGCCCAGAGAGTTGACATAAGAAAGATGCTTTATAAACATTATAATCCACAAAAATGTGAGTTACCATTATTACTAGTAAAGAACACCAAGTGGAAGGGCAGCTAGGTGGCACAGTAAATAGAGTACTGGCCCTAAGTCAGGAAGAACTGAGGACAAATCTAGCCTCAAATACCTAACACTAGCTGTGTGACCTCGGCCAAGTCACTTAACCCAAACTGCCCTGCCTTCCCCACTCCAAAAAAAAAAAAAAAAAGAAAAAAAAGAAAAAAAAAAAGAAAAAAACCTGCCAAGTAGAAGCTTCAGATTCTGAATAAATGCTACTGCATTTTATTTTTTTTTAAATCTAATGATTTATAGAACTGTTTATTTCCAATATTTTTTCAATACGTTCTACTCAGTAACACCCCTGTACTTCTCTATCATGTCCCAGAAACCTCTTCTCCCTGCAGTGCTTGAACACATACCTCAGTGGCATTTCCCTATGAGATCTTATCAGCCTTGGGACTCATACTTCCTCTATAGCCTCTGCTCCTAGGGTCCCTTCTTTCTCTGTGATTGGAGCATAGACACAGAACTCTCTAGTCAGTGCCTCCATTAAAGGAGGAAGCACAGGTTGGCCATCTCTTCATTTCCCACACAGCTGTATGCCTTTGGATTTCTTTATATCATGCCCCTCTTCAGGGCACCACCACCACTTCCCTCCACCCTCTACCTTCTGCTTCTTTTGTATACTGTCTTCCTGCATTAGACTGTAAGTTCCTTGAGGGCAGAAACTGCTTTTTGTTTTTATATCCCCAACACTGAGAACAGTGCCTGGTATATTCTTGTCATTCAATCATTTTTTAATTATGTCCAACTCTTTGTGTCCCCATTTGGAGTTTTCTTAGCAAAAATACTGCACTGATTTGCCATTTCCTTCTCCAGCACATTTTACAGATGAGGAAACTGAAGTAAACAGGGTGAAGTGAACTGCGCAGGGTTACACAGCTAGTATCTGAAACCAGATTTGAACTCAGGAAGATAAATCATCCTAACTCTAATCCCAGTATTCTGTCCACTGACCCACCTAGTTGCACCTGGCATATAGCAGGTGTTAACTAAACATTTAATGACTGATCATTAAGCTACTAGAAGTAGTCACATTCAGTCATTTCAATGTTGTCTTAATGAAAACAAACCTAATCTGGATCCATGCTTTTATGTAATGATCTTTTATTTAATGCAAGTTGTCAAGGGAATAATAAGTTATTGGAACCTATGACTTGTACAGAAGACAGTAGAAAAAGACAAATACATGTAGGACCATAACACTTTAAAGTTAATTACAATATTTATATACGCTGTTTTCTCTATTTGCAAACTGAATTGATATAAATATGATACTTGTATATAACATTTCTTTCTCAGCTAAGAACTCAATTTAAAGAGAGACTTGAAAAAATGGAAAAAAGACCTGGAGTGGGGACAGGGACAGGGGGAAGAGTGACAGGGACTCCAACTATAACTAACAATGAGTTAATAAGTAACAAAGACATCAATTTTTTCAAACACTTAAAAGAATGACCACAATTATTTCAGCTTCATCATTACACTGTTAACCCCAAGTATTAATGCCTTGATTTTTTAAATCCCAAAATTGAATTTATTAATTTTCTAAGACTAGTGTAATAGCAAACAGTTTATCAATCAGCATTTAGTAACTTAGGGCTAAGTATGGAAGGTGTGAACCCTGTCCACTGTTGAGAAGACTTGAACTCCACTGTTGACATGGAAGAAGGCTATTGGCTGAGATAGGAGGCCAGTGCTGTATATAAAGAATTCTAAAGACAGAGAGACAGAATTGAAATGTTCTCCTCCTGAAGGAAGATTCATGGAGACTGAAACGGGGGAGAGGAAGGGGGGAGAGG
>JAQQSW010024170.1:0-10138 GCA_028646575.1 Pseudocheirus occidentalis | reverse complement strand
CACACACACACACACACACACACACACACACACACCCTCACCCCCACCTTTAGCTGGCTGTGTCCTTGCCAGGCTGGTTTCTCCTCCCCCAATGCCTGTCTCAGACAGAAGATGAGCAGGTATCTGAGCCTTGCTTAAGTGTCTGTTGGAAAATCCAGATGAGACCAATGTGAGCTTCTGCAAAGCAGATAGTCTTGCAACTCAGCCCTGCTAATGGTGGGAAACCAGAGGTGAAGTAAACAAAGCCTTCTGTAGGTCTTCGGCTTTCCCACCAGCCTTAGGAGTTCACGACTGTTTTTTAATCTTTACTTCTAGAACCAACTGATTTCTTGCCAGGCTGTAACTTTTTTTTTAAACTGATGTTCTGGCTATTAGAGTTAAAGACAACCAGGTGAAATAAACAGGGATTGGCTCTTCCCCCAACCCCTCCTCACCCACTGAGCGGAATGGTAGCACTTTTCCTTTCCCAGAGACAGCCTCCTCCTGGCTTTTAAGGACCTTCTGCCCTTTGAGAGGAGCCTAATGGATTTGCCACATAGACTCTGGGCAGTGTCTGCTCAACACCACTGAGGACTAGAAAGCAGGGCTGACTCCTGGGCCCAGCCTAGGCCAGATGCTTTTTAGTCAGGGCTGGTAATGGCCCCATGCCTCCAATCTCCTATTCTTGATCCCCATGCAGAACACCCTCCCCCATCCCATTCAGTGTTGTCATGGAGTCTGGCATGATGAATTAAGAAGTCTGGTACCTTTCATTCTGGCAATGGGGAGCCACTGAAGATTTTTAAGTAAAGGGAGACAGGGACTGGGGCTGGGCTTTATAGGAAGATTAATTTGGCAGCAGTGTGGATTAGAGGGATGACCTAGGGAACTAGTTCCAGCTCTGCCCCAACTGTGTGCTTTGGGGCAAGTCCTTTCTCCTTTCCAGACTTTACAGTCCTTATCTATAAAACCAGGGGATTGGACTAGAAATGACCTGTGAGGACCTGTCTTTTAGCTTCAGCATTTTATGTGATAGAAAATATTCAGCTTGAGACCTTACCCAGCATTAGCCTTCCCAAGGAATATTCACATTTCAAAAGGCCTGGAGATGGTAGTGCTTGATCCAAAGGAATGACTATATAATGATGGATATCAGCTTCCAATACCAACTAGTATTTTATATTGGGCTGCTGAACTTGGTCTGGAAAGCTGAGTTTGAATGCTATGAGAGAAATATGAATTTTGATTATCCTTAATTAGTTAGAGAGCTATTCTTGGGCAAGGGGATTCTCATGAAGTATCCCTCAAATGATAGCAGGGAGAGCTTCTGCCTACTTATAAAGGCTGCCTTGTTTGTAATGGACTAATTCTAGGCTCTCCAGAGTGACTGAATTTGTTCTTTTCCAAGTGACTTGAATGAATTTGGCCTTAAGAAGTCTAATTTTCTGGAAAGAGATCAAGACCCTTTTTGTCCCCTCCTACTGGAATAAAGTCAGTGTGGTGTGGTGAAAATAACAATGGACTTGCAGTTAAGAGGCATGGGCTCTACTCTGGAAGCTTCCACTTACTTGTTTGGGCAGATCTCCTCTGTTGATTTTTTTTTTTTTTTTGCTTTTTGGAGGGCAGTTGGGGTTAAGTGACTTGCCCAAGGTCACACGACTAGTTTTTTTGTGTTAAGTGTCTGAGGTCGAATTTGAACTCAGGTACTCCTGACTCCAGGGCTGGTGCTCTATTCACTGCGCCACCTAGCCACCCTACTGTGCCACCTAGCCGCCCTCCTCTGTTAATTTCTATTTCCTCTTCTGTAAAATGAAGAGTCTGGAATCTTAGTGGAAAAATATCAAGTCCCAACTCCCCCAGTCATCCCCCAACTGAATGCTATGTAATTATGATGACCAAGCTTCATTCTAAAGAAGAGATGAGACAGTGCCCCTCCCTCTCTTCTTTGTCACGTGGGGCACTATGGAAGGCAGCATTGCATATATTCTCAGACTTGCTGGATTTGATGAATTGTTTCTGGTTCTGTTTTTAAAAATTCTCTGTTAAAAAGGAAAGCCTTGATTATAACAAAGGGGGAAATGATATGTTTGTAAATAAATATGTTTAAAAAAGATACCAATTGAAAAATAAAGGTGTTGGACTAGAATTGATATCGAAGGTCTCTTCTGGTCCTGAAATTCTGTGACCTGTTTTTTTATTCAATTCATTCATTTGTTCATTCACCCAATCACTAAGCCAGGTACCCAGTATCATGGCATTGTCCATGAGAGTCAGTAATGAGGCAGGCTTTTCTTGGACCCCCATCTAAGATGTACTGAAAAGAACCTTGCTGTAATGTAGACTATCTCCAAGCCAAGCAATGTCACTGAGGGTAGTAGGGTTATAGCAAGACTCCAGAGTACTTATTTGGTCCCCTGGGTCCATCCAGGTGGGATGGAGAAAGTGAACTCTAGGGATGGCATCAAAGTTTCTGCTTTGTTTCACCATTAACAGAATCCCTCATTGTCTGGCCCTTCTCTGAAGAAAAATGGAATGAGAAGGCTGGATCTTCATTTAGACTAGAGTTGTGTTCCTCTTTGTGCCATTGATTCCTTTTTCAGTCTGGTAAACTTATAGACCCCTTCTCAGAATAATGTTTTTAAGTGCACAAAATAGAATATAGTGAGTGATGCCTTCCATATCTCAGGGGTTAGGGATGTGCTATCCTTTTACAACCTGGAAAAATCCAAATTTCTTTGACCCTCCCTTCATACTGGAGAAGAGGCCTGAATTATTATGGTATTAAAAGATTAAATGTGTTGATATTATGCAATACTATATCTATATATAAATTTCTAACATTTTTCTGTCATCTGCTAGCCTTTGTTGTGTCAGTTGTGGCTTCCACAAAACTCCTCCAAAATTCCCATTTAATTTCTTATGCCAACCCATGATATATTGAAACCATGATGCAGAAAGTCATGATGTGGAAGGGATAACTATAGTATTACAAAGGAAACCAATTATATTGAATTTCAATTTTCAAAATATTTTTTAAAAAACAAGTTTATGGATTAGAGAGATAGACTTACAGGAATGAATTCTAGTTGAGACAAGAATCCTTGATTCCAGAAGTGGAGAGATGAGGAAAATGCAGTCTGTTCCAAGAAAGATCCCTTCTTTAGGCCCTAAGGTTATGATAGCAGGGAGAATTCATTATTCCAAAAGGTGGTTTGGGCTGAATGTACAAGTAGATTCCAAAAGAGCTCCAGAAACAAACAAATAAACAAATAAACCCCAACACCTCTGGATACGAGTCACACACTTTTAGAGCTGAAAGGATCTTTAGAGATCATATAGTCCAATACTGCCCCCCACCCCAATTTTACAGAGAAGACAAATGAGGACCGGGGACATGAAAGAAAGGTCTTTCCTAAGATCACATAGCTAGTTGGCAGCACAACTTTAAGCAGAGAGAACCTAGGGTCTGTCTTGACTCAATGCCTTGCCCAGGGCGTGTTCTTTCCATCACACTGCATAGCCCCTATTTTGTTGGGGTTGGCATCAAGGACAACATCCTTATAACATGTCCTCAAGTGTCACCCTCAGACACCAGAAATAGAATCCAAGGGTGGATAGACTATGGGATTGCCCCTAGCTACCGATTCTAGTGATCCCCAAACCCTAGACCTCAAGCTGGAGGGAATCCCAGAGGTCTTTGAGACCAATTTCCTCATTTTACAGATGTGGAGCATGACATCTAGGGTAGGTAGGTGACTTACTCAAACCCCATAGCTATGAAGCATCAAAAATGGGATTTGAACCCAGTTTCTCTGACTTCATAATGAGTACCCTTTTATATGTATTTTTCTGCTTTCTGTCTTCCTGTCTTTATCTCCTTCCTACCCAAGCTCCTAGATGATAATTAGAGTGGACTATCATTTTTTTTAAATGAACATAGAGATTTCTGTGCTGACCTGGCTTCCTAATGGGGAGGGGGAGGGGACCCAAGGTATAGGATCAGAGAAAAGGAGACCAGGTTTACTTGACCAGGACTTTGCTCTCCATATTTTCATACATTCTTCCTCAAGCTGGGAATTTCCTCTGTATTCATATTTCTGGGTTAGAAACTGCTACCCCAGTAACATGTGGCTTGATCTAGCAATCCAGTCTCCTGCGTGAGAAACAGATGATGCAATATCATTGCAATTGGCTGGGCCTACGGCTGTGGAGCAAGTTACAGACTAGGCCCCAGTGAAGCAGATCATACACCCTTGTGGGGCAGAGGGAATGGATAAGAACTGTGTAGAACTCAAGAAATAGACACCTTTCTCCCCCCAGCCCTCCACCCCAATCCTCCCTCCCACCTCACCCAGGAGACATTTGCCAAAGTCTGCGGTGTCGCGCTCTTTCGATAAATGCACAAAATTATTGCTTGCATGTTTTAAACTTTGAAGAACAGTCTGCTATTTTTCTAAGGATTATGCAGTAAGACACCTACTGAGGTTTACATAGATTTCACATGTAGAGCTAAGACAACACATCATCTATGAGGGTGTTAGTTGCTCAGGTAGGGCAGTCCCCAGTGTACACCAGGAGATGGTGGGCTTTCAATTGGCAGCCTCCTGGGCTTCAATCAGGCTGTGCTCCTTCCACTGCCCCGACTGTCAGGATGACATCAAGCCAACCAGCAGAGAGAGGGGGCCCTGGCCACCAGAGGCCATTCCATTCTGCCTGGAAGGGCCCTCTCTAGTACTGAAGGCAGAGAATACACCTGGGAATCAGAACACCTGAGATGTTTACAGGATCACATAGGCTTGCCCGCTGGGAACGTCACGGGCATCTAACCTGATCTCCTTGTTCTTCAAAGGACAAAGTTAGATTTTAGGCTCTGTATCTTCTTAGCTGATTAGGCTGTGCAAATCACCCAGTGTGATATTCTGACAAGAATGCTGGATCTGATTTCAAATCCTACCTCAGACACTTACCAGCCAGGTGACCTCTCAGCCTCAGGTTGTTGTAAGGATTAAATAAGATAACAGAAAAAGCATTTTGCAAACCTCAAAGCACTACATAAATGTAGGTTGTTTTTCCCTTGGTCAGATGAAGATAATGATATCTGTCCTGCCTGTCTGTTATAAAGAGCAAAAGAGGATGTGAGTATGAAAGCGAAGGGCACTATTAATATGCTCAAGGACAATTTGCAACAAGTTGTAATATTATCCCATTAATTTAGAACCTAATTTAAAATATATGATCTTGCCAACTAGCCTAAAGTTTACCTTTGTGGTTGTTTAGTTATTTTTGACCCATTTGGGGTTTTCTTGGCAAAGATACTAGAGTAGTTTGCCGTTTCTTTAGTTCATTTTTTTTACAGCTGAGGAAACTGAGGCAACCAGGGTTAATTGACTTCCCCAGGGTCACACAGCTAGTAAGTGTCTGAATTGGGATTTGAACTCATCTTCCTGCCACTGTGCCACCTACCTGCCCCAGGCTAAAGTTTACCTTTATACAATAGCTAAAAGAATTGTTCTAACAAATCAATAACTAAGCAAAAAGGGGTAGGGGACAGAGCAGTGGAGGAGGATATTAACCCTAATTTTTGTGAATAGACCATTTCTAAGCTTTTGCAACATTATTAATCCATGCATTAACGAATAGTTAATGGACCCATGGTCCTTATGGATTCATTAAAGATCAACACCTGTTTATCCATGTTCTTTCTGTTAGCTGTTTATTCTTCTAACTCACTTCCAAGCCTCTAGTCTCTCAATGCTCCAGTCTGAGTCACTTCCTAAAATACAGCTCTGATTATGTCACTGCTCTTCTGTTCCAAAATCTTTGGTGGCTCCCCATTAGAAACAACAACAACACAATTTTATTGATATCTTATGATTTCCTCCCTTTATCCCTCCTCTTCCTTCTCCTAGAAAGCCATCTCATACAACAAAGAATTTTTTTGAAAGAAAAAGAGAAAAAAATTAGCAAAATTAATCAATATATTGAAAAAAGCTGACAATATTATATGGAACGTTCCTCATCATATCCTTCCCACCCACCCCACCCTTTTCCTTTCCAACATCTCTTGTGTCTCCTAGTTTGAAAAAAACAAAACAAAACTGGATTTCTGCTTTCATAGATATAACTCCTAATAAAGGAAGTTCTCCTCACTTCTTCCCCCATAAAGATTGGCACTTGTTCTGCATTTTATTGTTTTAGAGAACTGCCTGGGGGCACTAAGAATTTAAGCGACTTGCCTGTGGTCACACAGGCCAAATGTGTCTCAGGTGGAACTTGACTTTGAGTCTTCCTGACCCAGGAACTGATCCACTACACCAGTGCTGACAAACTCAAATAGAAAGAAGGCCACTAACTGTACATAAGGATCTCTGCAGGTCACATATTGACTTAGAAAACCATATATTAACGTTGTCTCTGTTCTATTGTGTTTTCATTTAATTTTTAATATATTTCCCAATTACACTTTAAGCTGGTTTGAGTAGCATTCAGGAATGTTGTAGACTGAATGTTTGATATCTCTGCATTACACCATACTGTCACTCCACTGCATATATTTCAAATTCATTAACAGCGCTCAAGGCCCTCCAAAATCCAATTTTAACCTACCTTTCTTTTGACCTCTGGAATATCATATTCCAAGCCCTTAAGTCCCTTAATGTAGAGGCTGCTAGACCTTGTGTTATACTGATTGTGTTTCCACAATACTCAAATTATTTCTTCCTGACTGCTTGAAATATTTTCTCCTTGACCTGGGAACTCTGGAATTTGGCTATACTATTCCTAGTTTTCTTTTTGGGATCTTTTTTCAAGAGGTAAATTCTATAAATTCCTATTTTGCCCTCTGGTTCTAGAATACCAGGAAAATTTTGCTTGATAATTTCTTGAAAGATGATGTCTAGGTGTTGGGTTTTTTTTTATCATGGCTTTCAGGTAGTCCAATAAGTTTTAAATGATCTCTCCTGGATCTATTTTCCAAGTCAGTGGTTTTTCCAATGAGATATTTCACATTGCCTTCTATTTTTTCATTTTTTGGAATCTGTTTTATAATATCTTGATTTCTCATGAAGTCATTAGCTTCCATTTGCTCAACCTACCTTTCTTAATGCATACTTGTTATTCAGTTGTGCCCTACTCTTCATTACCCTGTTTGGGGGTTTTCTTGGCAAAGATAATGGAGTGGTTTTCATTTCCTTCTCTAGCTCATTTACAGATGGGGAAACTGAGATAAATGTATTTAAGTGATTGCCCAGGGAAGCACAGCTAGTAAGTGTCTGAGGCAAGACTGGAATTCAGGTCTTTCTGAGGCCCAGTGTTCCATCCACTGTGCTACCTAGCTGCCCCTTAATGTATGTTACTCACTCTCATATATTATATTTTAACCAAACTGGATTAATGATCATCCCTGATGCATCTCACACTTGCCCACCTCTAGGCCTCACACTGTTCCCTATTTTCAAAATGTACTTCTTCACTCCACAGCTTTACTTGTTGACATATTCATTCTTCAAGGCCAAGTCAGATGCCACCTCTTCCCTAAGCTGGATGGCACTTTGTCCTCTTAATAGCCATGAAGGTGGCTGAAGCAGGCACTTCGGAGACCTTAGAGCTTGGTCAAACATCAAAAACACCAAGGTCATCCACTGCATCCCAGGCCATCATCAGTCATCTTGACTTTTGTCCTGCCACTGCACATCAATGATTCAGGAAGAGAGAGAGAGGCTGCTGACTTTGTGCAACTCTGCCTTACTTCAGTCCAACTCATGCCTAAGTCAAGACATCACCCATGATGTCATTGGTCCTCTTTGAAAATGAAAGACAAACAACAACAAAGCACTCATTTCATTCTGCATTAAACTTATCTTTGTCCAAGTCTTATTCCCCTTCCAGATTACAAACTTTTCTTTCTGTGGAGGGGGGGAAGTCAAGACAGTTGGGGTCAAGTGACTTGCCTGAGGTCACACAGCTGGACTATCAAGTGTTTGAGGCCGAATTTGAACTCAGGTCCTCCTGACTCCAGGGCCAGTGCTCTATTCACTGCACCATCTAGCTGTCCCCAGATTATAAACTTTTCATAGCAGGACTGACTTTCTCTACCCATAGGAAACACTTGGCAAATATCCTTTGAATGAGTGATTGAAGTCCCTTACCATATCTATTTGCTCTTGCTACTTTGTGGAAGAGGAATAGGTCTTTTTCCACCAACAATGGGAGTACTTGTGAATTTAGCCCATAAAGGTGCTGAATGATTGGTTTCTCACCATAAGCTTCCCAGGACAGCATTTGTTATTTAGTATTTTCCCTGAGACCAGGAGGAGTATTTGTCCAGAGCACATTAAATAGGCCTGGCCCATCCCCTCTGGAAAAACAGAGAGAATCAATAACAACAATAACAATAATTCACATTTATATCAAACTTTAAGGTTTGCAAAGCACTTTATATACATTATCTCATCTGAGCCTCACAATACACAGCCCTACCCACCATCACCTCAGGACTAGCCCCTATCCATTTCTGGAATAAATACTACATATTTGGGGTGATACAAGGAGGAAAAAAGGGGCTTTTGTTCTTCTGTTAACTCTCAGAGCTAGTGTGTGAAATTCTACCATTATCACCCCTTTGGGTGATACAAAGCCCATAGTATTTTTATCAGGGAAGGATAACAATTAAATTTAGAAGTTCTTAGTATTCCAGCATTTATTTACTTGTCAGAGGAGCCAATAGAGAATTCAGGTCCTGAGGGTCTGAAGGGATCCCTTAGATAGGTCAGAGGAAGTCTGGAGGATGATGCACTGAAGGAGGAAGAGTCTGGAGGGGAGGTCGGTTGCTTGGGAATTCATGATAATTGTTACTGGAGGTGGGAAGATTAGGAAGAGCAGGGGGGCTGTTTTGGGTGACATCTGTCCAAACTCCACCTAGGTGAAAGGGCTGATCAATGCCTCCCATCTTAAAATTTTCTCTACAGTGAGATACTACACTATTTATAGTACAAAAATAACACAATACACATTTACATATCCTTGGTTCCTGTTTTTTTATCCAGTGAAAGCTGCAAGAGTGCACAGCCCACAGCAGGCTGGTCTAAGTAAGGGTGAGACTTAGCTGTCTTTGAGAGACCAATTAGGAAGCTATTGGAATAGTTCAGGAGAGAGGTGCTGAGGGTTAGAGCTAGGGTGTCACACACCTCCCCAGCGTGTGTAGACACATGCCTGTGCAAAGCAGGAAACTTCCATTAGTGGAAACAGTGAAATCTAATGGCCTATTTCTGTCCTCTTGTACTCCCGTCTGGGAAACTCTCTCTGTTCCTGGTTTCCAGATTTCCATTGTAAGATTTTCCTGCTTGTGATTGACCATGGTGTTGACTATGAACTGCTTCAACGGCATACAACCTAGACTTGCTTACTGTTGGTATAGCCTCTTACCTGGTACAGGGTGGGGCCCCTTCAGCAGGGAGTATATCCAGAATATTGCTGGGTGAGAACTTTGCAGATGGAGTTCCCTTGATGATAGAACTATATTTCATTTACTGGTAGCAGTAGGTGGGGGCAGGGATCTGTTCTCCCAAGTGGGGGGACACAACAAAGCTTTCTTAAATTTCAAGTTTGACTGGAATGTTTACCTCAGTGAGTGCTTATGGGATTCCCCAGACTTTCCACTACTGCCTTCTGGGCCTTAATCAGCAATCCCAGCACAAAGAAATGGAGAATTTGGGGAAGAGGAGGGGCTTAAAGAGGCAAATTGGATACAAAAAGAGAGGGTCAAGGGGTGCTATAGACCTAACGTTGCCCCCATCATAGAAAGGGAGAAAGGAAAGGAAGGAGCCATGGCAAGATATCATGTAAAGAGAATCACTCTATCAATGCTGGTTAACGGAAATGAATGAAGGCATAATAATAACACTAATAGCTATCACCTACGTAGTGCTTTAAGGTTTGGAAAGTGTTTTATGTATGTTATCTCATTTGGTTCTCATAACAATTCTGCAAAGTAGAGGTTACTATTGTGCCCATTTATCAGATGAGGAAACTGAGGGTGGGGGAATTAAGTGACTTGTCCAGGGAAGAAAGGAAAGGGCATAGAAAAGAGGAGAGGGGAGGGGAGGGGAGAGGAGAGGAGAGGAGAGGAGAGAGGAGAGGAGAGGAGAGGAGAGGAGTAGGG